>WURV02174535.1:17278-30951 GCA_011762755.2 Epimenia babai | reverse complement strand
ATGAATTTTTAAATATTTATAGGTAGAATTTAGCCCAAAGTACACTTCCAATCGATTCTCTATAGATTTAAGTACGGAAAATTGGGATAAACCCAAATTTGAAAATTTGACCGAAAAATTTTTATTTTGGCTATTACCAGTAATCGGAATCCCGACAACCGTCTGATTTTGGGATGGCGCGACACATATTCAGCTGGACAGGCAGGCACAGAAAAACCTAAAATCTGGTGGGACCCCAATCACCCAAAATAGCTGATGTGAAACTTAATGAATTTTAATTTGTGAAACGGTATAAATACCTTAGTGTAATTATACATGATGACTGTCATGACAGCGAGAATATGACCAGAGAAATGCATTCTTTTTAGCTCACCTAGCTTATGCTCGGGTGAGCTTTTCAGATCGGAGTTTGTCCATCGTCCGTCCATCCATCCGATGTTAACATTTTCTTACAAAATTTTCTGAAGAACCTCTTATCGCAGAGGTGTCCTATTTGGCAAATATTGTCCTTGGGTTGGTCTCTAGATTTGTTCATGGTATCGTTTTCACAGCAAAGGGAAGTAACTTCCGCCAATGTTCGTATTTTTCTTGAAAAATTTTTTCCTCCAGAACTGGTTATCGCAGACGTTGGCAGATAATGTCCTTGGGTTAGTCTTTTATAGATTTGTGTATGGTATCGTTATTGCAGCTAGGGGAGGTAACTTCTGCAGATGTTTTGTATTTATTAAAATATTTTACTCAAGGACAGGTTATCGCATAGGTCTGCAATTTGGCAGATATTGTTTCTTGGTTAGTCTCTAGATCTGTTCATAGTATCGTTATCCAAGCTAGGGGAGGTAACTTTTACCGGTGTGCACATATTTTTTTCTTTGAAAATCTCAAAAAACTGGTTATGGCGGGGTCCTCCATATGGCAGATATTGCTTTTGGGTTAGTATCTTTGTTCAGCATCTCATCATGGGAGCAAAAGGAGGTAATTTCTATAGACTTTTATTCGAAAATCTTTACCTCCATGTCCGCTTAGTGCCAAGTCTGCCTTTTGGCAGATGTTGTCTGTGTCTTAGATTTGTTTAGGGTATATCTATTTCGGCAATTAGATGTGATATCAGCTCATGTTTTTCCACAAATCTGTACTCCGTAATCTGTATTACTTGTTTTAGCATTGTAATGGTTATTGTCAGGTCTCGTTGGCCTCTTGTTTTTGATGTCAGGTTGTCCTTGTTGTCTTCTCGTTCTAATATCAAGATGGCCTCCATGGCCTCTTGTTCTGCGTGGGACAGTCGCAATTAGATTTATTTACATTTCCAGTACTGTATTATGAATAAAAGTACGCCTCGTCTTATCAACGGGTCAACCCAAAAATTGACTTTTGTGTTTCCAAAGTCAGGGGGTCGTCGTATAAGTGATTATATACGGTATATTCACAGGCAGATGTCTGTCTATGTCGCTTAGTTGGGAAAGCACTTGACCAGTTGTTGCGTGGGAGAGGGGGGGGGTATATTTTGGACCGCACCATAGCCGCAATCGTTTTCTTTGAATTTGTGGTTGAATTGCCATTGTGACGCAATACCAATGTTGCAGTACCTGGAATGACCCCATGATGCTCACATGGTATTGTCCGCTTAGTTCTGTATGTCATACCCCACGATGCTCACATGGTATTGTCCGCTTAGTTCTGTATGTCATACCCCATGATGCTCACATGGTATTGTCCGCTTAGTTCTGTATGTCATACCCCATGATGCTCACATGGCATTGTCCGCATAGTTCCGTATTCCTGTATCAAACCAATCTTTAAATGACTTATTGAACAAATTTTATTCCACGATACACTCCATCGGCACATTGGCCTTATCGTTTTTATCAGACTGTGGCTTCAAGGCGCACGCCAAATGCGCGCTGGCTTGCCCGAGCGACTGCATGCCGAGCATGAAATACGTGAAAAAGGTATTCGGGGTAGACTTAACGACCGTGTGTAAGGCGAACAAGACGTCCGTGCCGCCCCTCGTCCATAAGTGCGTGGAGGAGGTTGAAGCTAACGGTGAGCTGTTGGGCAGTAACACATCTTTATAATTTGATGGTAATAAGGGTAGCCAATGTGGTTGTATTAATACGCGGAGAGCAATGCACAGAAAAAAAACCTATACCTATGATGGGACACGAACCCACGATTTCCAGATAACCTGTCTGGTGCTCTACCAACTGAGCTATAGGGGCAAGCTTTCTCCTGTGCATCCAGGTATTTAACACCTTTGTTAAGAACCGTTGATGTTTTTTTTATATCATAGCCAGCGATATACACAGGTATCTGTAACAAGCTTGATTATGGACCTTTATATATCAGTCACGGGGAAATTGCAGCTAAATACAACAATGCATGTCTCACCAAATCGCTCACGTTGATGTATATAGTGAAATACTACTCTCATTCACCTGATGATGTATATGTGGCAGCTCGTATTAAGTATTAAGCAAGCTTCCAGGGAACAGGTAGCAGCAGCATGAGCGAGTTTGATGCACACCATAACTTATACTCAAATCCACGGAATCACTGTAAAACTGAAGATTCGTCTCTCCGATCGCATTGTATGAATTGTGTAAGTTGTCTCTGTTGTATATCACTAAAAGATGGATTTACTGCGTTCTGCCTCAGGCATGGAGGTTGAGGGGATTTACCGAGTCTCAGGAGAGGTGAAGGAACTCGAAGCGATCAGGAAGGCGTGCGACAAAGGTCTGTACATAAATATCGTACAAGAGGCGTGGCTCTCTCGCGGGCCTTATGTGAGCCATTACACAATCATTCAAATATGTCAGGCGTAGCCCACATCTACTGGTGGAAATCAGCTAAAAAATAATTCAACAATACTACATCCTCTGGGTGGGTTCAGCAACGTTCTTGGGGTAAGACGCCAACTACTAGAGCGCCAGCGAGAGGGCCATTGACTTATAGGATTTAGCCTTCAAATTACTAGCATGCGACATAGTGGGTGGGATCTAAAGGAAAACGTGGCAACATAAGATTTGATTTACTCGGTCCAACGCCAAAAATGATGACCCAGATGAGCCATCCGCATATTCCTTTCCTATTGTCACATGATACAAGCAACATCGCCCTACCCCTCACCCACCTTTTTTATTCGTTAATATTACCTATGGACAAGGCGTAGCCCAATAAATTGCCTAATATCATTGCAACATGCGCAGATCACAAAACTTCGGGAGCGAAATTAATCCGAACTAACGAAGATATCACCACGGTAACGAGCTTGCTGAAGCTCTACCTGCGTCTCTTGCCCATCCCGCTCATCACATTTGACGTATACCCAGACATGCTCACAGCCTGCGGTTAGTTAATTCGAGTAGCCGCGTCGGGCTGCAAGTCGTCGTTCTTTTAGTGTGCATTATTAAATGTTCATGGAGACTTTTATCTTCAAAATGAATGTGACCATGTATAGAACGCACGCTTTTATACATAATGGACATTAATAGAATTATTCTTATAAAGAACAGCCATTCTAATGGGATTATAATAATACCTATATGTTCTCAATTACATAGACTCTGCTTGTTAAACACCTGCGCTGGCCTGTGACGTAGCTACTCTTCACCCATGACTTGATAACCCCCAAGCTGCGCTTAAGTGTGGTTTATTATTGTCACGCCATATTACTTTAATCTCTATTGTATTTTACAAGTAGATATTTTTATATAAACAATCCTGCATGTTAAACATCGATCGACATAATTCAGAACTGCGTGTTGAAGGCTGTCTTTACCGTCATGTAGTTACGCTTTGATATGAATTAGTGGTGTGTAATTAATTATATTATGAACACCATTACGTTTTAGCTCACCTGAACATACGAGTATATGGGGGTAATTTTTGCTAATGTCGACATTTAGTGACAAAAACGTGTCAAAAAGTGGATTTCTAAAAAAGTCCCCCACGTGTTTCTCGAATAAAAGCTATCTGCGTTTTTTGTGATAAATATTTTCAGTGTGTTTCTGCATTTAAATATATATTATAAATATTCATTTATTGCTTTTTTATAGAAAACATTCGCAGTTTGTGTGACAGACAGGGAAGGGGCGGTTAGCGTAGTGGTTAGATCATCAATTTCCACTCCAACCTGCATACTCCCTGTGGCCTATTTCGGGTGTAAGGCGCCTTAAACCCCTGTGCCCATGGAGGTTTGTGGTTGGAGTGTGGTTGAGTATCCCTTGGAGTGTGGTTCTGTTAGGGCTTTTCCTTCTGACGTAGCCATGCTTCAGACGCTTTATGGATGGTGTCTTTCGCTTACCTCCCCTCTATGTCATCATCCCATTGCAAATAACTATTAACTATCATTATTAGACTAAGCAAAGTGTGCAACATATGTAGCCCGCCTGTAGACAGTCGGAAGCAGTGGCATTAATGGAAGGTCAATTGTCTGCCCAGAGTCGATGGGGCTGTCACAGTGGGGATTCTCCCTAACACCCTTCATTGTGAGGCTAATCCATTTGTCGTGTCTACCACATAGGCTAACAGCATTGTTAAGCGGCCATAAATAGCCTACACAACAATGACCAAGGTAATCAGCCTTTTGCCAACTAACCAATTAACTTGTGCGACAGACGAGAGCAACTCTCGGAAGCGTCTACAGATTCTCAAATCGGCGCTCGATCGTCTCCCCCAAACTCACTACCATACACTCAAGTATCTTCTCGCCCACCTCGGCAGGTCAGGAAACATTCAGCATAATAGCCTCCTAATATAAACACTAAAATTTATAATATGCAGGTTGTTTTCAGTGCCATTTTGTTTCCGCGTCAGGAATGACAGGATGAAGATTTAGCAGTATTACTATGCGCTATCAAGCCCATAGTAGAGTCTGACGGGCATGTTAAATGAGAACTGGAATTACTGATAACGTTAATTGTGTAGAGTGTGGAGAGAGAAATTGTGAAATTACGCAAAATATTATTGAAACGAGAATTTAATGAAATTTGAGAATGTCGCATGAAAATTTTTAATTCCCATTATAAGGAATGAAAATCCCTCGCGCGCAAAAAGTTTCCGCAAGGTTGCTAGTGTATTTATAAGCACAAGTAAAAATTTATGGTTTAAACTTGAAGATATTGTGGGAACTGATTTGTTCTGAGGAGAGGGACACATTAATGGAATCGTTCTGCAAGAAAACCCTTTATAAAAACCTGTAGTTTGCGCAGCACTATAAAGCGATAATTATGTTAATTTTTTGCGCAGAGTTCAGTAATAGGATTAAGTGAGTTCAAGATTTAGATTTTCTAGTCCAGTGGTTCCCAAATGGTGCTCCGCGGACTGTGCTTCCGGTCAGCCAATATTTGAGCCGTAGACTTAGTACGAATACATTTTTGTGTAGTACTGACTCATATTTAAAGTATGTTGACATGTAGGCTGATTTGGTATTAACTGAGGAAACTTGGTTCCTTTTAGCTCACCTGAGCTTATGCTCGGTGAGGTTCTCTGATCGGAGATCGTCCATCCTTCCATCCAATGTCAACATTTTCTTAAAGAATGTTCTCAGAACTACTTATCGCGGAGGTCTGCCATTCGGCAGATATTGTCCTTGGGTTGGTCTCTTCTAGATTTGTTCATGGTATCGTCATCGCAGCTAGGGAAAGTCACGGCTGCCGATGTTCGTATTTTTTCTTAAAAAATCTTAAGAGCCGGTTATTGCAGATGTCTGCTATTTGGCAAATATTGTCCTTCGTTTGGTATCCTCTAGATTTGTTCATGGTATCGTCTTCACATTTAGAGGAGGTAACTTCTGCGGATGTTCATATCTTTTCTTAAAAAAATTTTCTGAAGAACCGCATATCGTAGAGGTTTGCTGCGAGGCAGATATTGTCTGTAGCGTGATGTCTTCCAGATTTGTTCATGGTATCGTCATCACAGAAAAGGGAGGCAACCTCTGTCGTTTGTATTGGGCAGGTAATTTGTGTCGATGTTTGTATTTCTACTTGAAAAATCCTTTGCTCGAGGACCCTTCATCGCCGAGGTCTGCCATAAGACAGATACTGTTTTTGGGTTAGTATCCATCAGATTTGCTCATCATCTCGTCATGCAAGCAAAGGGGGGTAATTTGTCTTTTCATTTGAAAATCTATTTCCGTATTAGCTGAGTGCAAAGGTCTGCCATTTGGCAGATATTGCCTGTGTAGGTCTCATTCAGATTTATTTAGGGCATCTCTCTTTAGGCAATTAGATGTGATTTCAGTCAAGGTTTTTCCACAAATCTGTATTTTCTTGTTTGAGTATCTTAATGGGAATTTTCTGGCCCCCTTGGCCTCCTGTTTTGTGTATTTCTTTTATTTCATGTGAGCGTCTTGTGAGTCCTCTTTCGCCTCCTCGTTTATTCTTGTGTTCTTCATTTTAGATATGAATTATTGATTGTTGACCACACATATACAGTGTGCAATACTACACCATTATATGCCATCAAATACAGTACTTGTGAAGTCGCAATGGGTGACAACAGAATGTAGAGATCCTCTAAGGCAGATGAGAGGTCAATAAGATGAAATCGCAACACAGTAATTTATTTGTGGACTTTTTTGACTGACTTCTCATAACAGAGTCGTGGATCTGAAGGCGAAAAACAAGATGACGGCAGAAAATCTCGCGGTGATATTTGCTCCATCGCTTCTACGCGCAGCTAGCTCCCCCACCAACCCCTTCGAGGCTTTCAGAAACATGGGCTACGAACATCAAGTCGTGTCTTATCTCATCGTCTATCAGCGTTCGCTTTTCAAATCATGATTCATCTCGAAAACGGGCGGCCTGCCGCGTTAAATTGTTAACGACATAAGGCATTACAGAATCGAAACATAAAATTGTTCGCACGGCATTCTGGAATATTCTTCGATATGCTGCGATGAATTGCGACACTAATATCGCATGTAACTAAATTTGTTATAGTTGATTGTTTTGTTTTGAGGGACCAAATTCATGACTTCTTTATGCTACTCTTAATTGTCATGAAGAATTAAAACCATATGATCTTTTCAATTCGGTATTTGCATTTCTACATTAACAAAGGTGCAGTTATAATATGATGCCCTGTATAATTCGAAGTTATTATTGCTAATCGGCATACTTCAACATTCCGGTTTTTAACATTAATTTGTTCATGGATAAGAAATAAAATTTTTGTTGAATGTATAATGGCCGCCCCTTGGAAAGGGGGAAAATGAGTACAGGTAATACCTGCGATGTAAACAGACATACCTCAGAATTTGCGAACGTCGTGTCCGAGGTATCGCAGAAACGAGATGAGGGTTCAAACGACCAGCACGCTCGGTAATACAGTCGTTGCCCCCTCAAAGATTTTTACAAAAACTGGCAATAAAAATAGTTAAATTGTTTACCCTCCACTCCAGTGATAATTCTGCATACACGTTATCACGAGAGGAGGGTTTGAATGTGTGTATCGCTTAAGATTTGTAATTTAATAACGTTCCCAGATTCCTCGAGGAACCTACCGAGAGTGTAGTAAGACGCATTTGGTAGTTCGTGAGATGTTTATATTTATACGAATACTCACCTACCAGCGTCATCTTCTGCCTTCAGTTGTTAAAGTGTTTTTTCTTGTGATAAAATTTTATAATCTTAAAACTCAAATCAGATCTTCCATGGAATGTCGTTTTCCTCGTTATGTCCATGCCTCGCCCCAATTCCCATTTATGTATGTTTCAAGAGGCCGATTAAAAAAGAATTGTTGTGTGGGTCACAATCGGCCCTTTGATGTGCCCATTCCCTCGTTACAACATTTTGTTATTGTTAGACCCTGGGCTTGATTTCACCGTTTCTTACTGGTTTACGCAAATTTGTCGATAGCCATATATTTGTCGTGTACCATGAACTATTGAAATCGGTCAAGGGTTGAACTTTCTGGAAAATTCCACAAAATCAATCGGCCCGTGAAAACAAAATGCCGATTAACAATTCGTGACTGCATTGGCTTTGGAAAATTCGAAAAGACATTCGACATAACAATTCGTGACTGCATTGGCTTTGGAAAATTCGAAAAGACATTCGACATAACAATTCGTCACTACGTGGTCTTCGGAAAATTCGAAACGTCATTCAATACACGTTATAAAGAAGACGATGGTACGGTATATGGTTCTCTGAATCGTAATGCGACATAGTAGAGATGCACCCAATCATCGATACACGCTTCATGAGCCGATACACGTAATGGTTAGATTGTTGAATATAGTTGAATATCAAAGACTAGTTCGATTTCCAAAACAGCCGCCAGTGGGAGGCACCCTCTATCAAGCTGACCTATCTCTATTGTTGTTAGCACAACACATTGATTAGCCTTATTTATTAAATGGATTGGGCTCATATATCAAATGGATTAGCCTCATTTATTAAATGGATTAGGCTCATTTATTAAATGGATTAGCCTCATTTAGTAAATTGATTAGCTTCATTTATTAAATGGATTAGCCTCATTTAGTAAATTGATTAGCGTCATTTATTAAATGGATTAGTATCATTTATTAAATGGATTAGCATTATTTATCAAATGGATTAGCCTCATTTATTATCTGCAGGGCCTAGATCACAACTAACTTGGAGTTTACTTACAGAATGGAATCTCCTTAAAAAATTTTGCATAGGAAATATAATGCAAGCCGAAAATTGTCGATTATATCCTGTAAATTGTAGTTAATTATTTAGTTATAATGTCGTTACTAAAAAGTTTCTCATACTGTTGTTTTTTTGTATTTTTATTTGATATTACCACCTTTAACTGAATACTTACATTGAGCTATGATGTTTTTGTTTTGAACTATTGATTTGTATCTGGGACGAGGTTAACGGTTATACCTCCGCTTGATATTACGGTATAGTTATTTCTATGCATTATTACATTCTTAATTTGCGTGTTTTAAGTTTTTGCCGCTTTTCACTAATTTAAATGTTACCCTTTGGAGACCTCGTATGTTAATTACTAGGAATATTTTCGTTTTTTTTCTTCTTTTTTGAGAATCTATTTCTTTAACGATGTACAGTGATTCTTTACAACCCACATCTCTATGACTGGCAGAATACAGTGATTATATCAAATACGAGTGTGGCCTGGCTATTGTTTGGTTGAAACTCTGTTAGGCTGCTGTCGGGTAAGGTCTTATTTTGTGTCGCATTAGGGCTTAGTATCGAGTTAGGAACTAGTAATTTTGAGATAGAGTTTGATTAATATCGGGTTATGGCCGAGTTGGTGCCAGCTTAGTGTCGGATTAGTGCCAGGTTTGGGCCCGGCTAGTATTGGGTTGTTTCAGTTCGTATCTGATTAGTGCCGGGTTAGTGTGCGGCTAATATCTGGCTAGGACTCAGTTAGTGTCTGATTAGTGTTGGCTTATGATTCAGTTAGTGGCAGATTAGGATGCTGTTAGTCGTATTGACCAAAACCAGTTGAACCATTTTGCCAGCCAACACTCATTATTCCGTTACGCCGCACAGTATTACACGACTCAAGATGCCTTACCCTCACCAGCACCTACCTCTCACCCATTACATACGGGTATCTCGATAGACTAACGGACACCGAGACTTTTTCCCAAAAAGGAAGTACGTACCCTGTCAGTGCCATATTTAGGCAACTATCTACTAATGTCTGTAACTACACTAATATATTTAGCTACGAAGTGCAACGAGTTAAGTTCAACTTTTGTGCCTTTCGTCACAGGCCTCACGACATGCACCTACCATCGCGTTTTATGGGACAGCGGACAGTGGAAATGGATCTCATAATTTTATTACGTTTCTTTGTTACACACCTGCCTTAAGGCACTCAGTGCCGTACACAAGTGTCCCCGATGTACATATAGTAGTTAATGTATATTTGACTAACGTTTTTTTTCGGTATTACATTTTGTGTCATCATATAGCACCAAGTACCCTGTAGGTGTGACATTGTTACATGTTAAATTTTCTACGTTTATTGTAATACCACACAGCTATCTCACATTAATTGAATACGCTACTATCAAAAACCGTAATTGTTAATATAACAAAAAAAATCAGTCATTCAATTTATAGTCCATCATGCCTGTACAGATATCTGCGTATATCGCTGGCATGGTAGACGGACTTTAAGTATCAGTGTGTTCTCGAAAAACGTTGTAAAATATCTGAATGCACGTGAGAAAATGTATCTCTGTAGTTCGTCTGGTGGAGAGCACCAAATCGGTTACTTGGGTATTGCGGATTCAAATCCGATCAGAGCTATAGGTTTTTTTTGCGCATTTCTCTTCAACTATCCAGAACCATGAGAAATGTCATGAAAGCCACCGAAGATATCACGAATGCGAGTTGCAAATGTTTACATTCAGAATTTTGTGCACCATCTACATTGGGTGTCATAGCCTGAAATCGCCGTATTGGACTTTCATGCTGTACTCCATTATACAAGGATACACATTCAGCATATATGCATGTCAAGCTTACACCACTGCGCCACATATATAAGTTACTCCATAACATTGTTTCTGTAGACCAAATACAGCCCACGATTGCCATACCGTTATCAAAACAGAAATTAGCCATTGAAACAACATCATGCATATTCATAAGTTAGCAAATGGCCAGATTGAATCTTGCCAATGTTATGATTGTATTGTTTTATATATGAAGAGTAAAAACGTAAAACGATCAGAGTCACAATTTTGAGAAATTGTAATTTATCTCTTTTAAGTGTGCCGTGGGACATAATCTACTCATTAGTGATAAATAAATTGATGGAATGATCATGGTCTCCCTTTGAGTAAACATTAGTTCACATTAGTATTATGGAGTTAGTAGACATCAAACTTTAAAAACGTTATAAATAAAAACTAAAACAAAGGGACTCCGATCGTTTTACGCTTTTTCTCTTCATATGATAGAGACACAGACCAGTAGGTTATTTGTGCTTATTTTTTGTATATGATTTTAGTGGCACCTCGGGGCGTCGTCCTTAAGTATTACTGACCAAATTCACCGTGTTGAGAATTCTTTTGGAGAAAATGGCATCGGTAGAGAATCTGATATAGTTACTGTATCCACAGTTTTTTTTGAATACTGCACGAGTATTGATCGTCCCTTCAGTCCATGATACACCAGTTTACTATATAAACCTAGAGATATCTCATTGGTTGGTGTGGTACACCGGTGTATGATGTAGGCATTAAGATATCTCATTTATTGGTCGGTGTGGTACACCAGTGTATGATGTAGGCATTAAGATATCTCATTTGTCGGTGTGGTACACTTGTGTATGATGTAGGCATTGAGATATCTCATTTATTGGTCGGTGTGGTACACCGGTGTATGATGTAGGCATTAAGATATCTCATTTATTGGTCGGTGTGGTACACCGGTGTGTGATGTAGGCATTAAGATATCTCATTTATTGGTCTGTGTGGTACACTTGTGTATGATGTAGGCATTAAGATATCTCATTTATTGGTAGGTGTGGTACACCGGTGTATGATGTAGGCATTAAGATATCTCATTTGTCGGTGTGGTACACTTGTGTATGATGTAGGCATTAAGATATCTCATTTCTTAGTCGGTGTGGTACACCGGTGTATGATGTAGGCATTAAGATACCTCATTTCTTAGTCGGTATGGTACACCAGAGTGCAGTATAAAGATCTATTTATTCACCAATGTGAATTATCACTATCACATGATACACCAGTGTGCAGTATAAAAATATCGCATTACAGTGATCTTACGCGTGAAATATTGAGATTTGTCTTCCCATTAACTACTTTTTCTACTGTTTTGGGTAATTATATTCTGTATCTGCAAACCGTAAATGATTCTTTTTTCGTTTCGATAAGTCAGCTTGTGGCATTTAAAGTTTTCAACCCATTGAGCTAGAAAATTTGGGTCGTGTGTTCTGTATTAGTACATTTCTTACAATGTCTCACAGATCAGCTATTATTTTTATAAATATTTTTGTGTGGTGGTCTTTGATAAATGAGTTTGATATATCTGTGCCCTGTGTATCTGCATCAATCCCAACAAAAACTAGAGTATCAAAATAAAGATGACAGATTTTTCAGAAAATATCAAAATTACATTTCAGAAATTAAAGAAATTACATTATGTTTTTTTTTCACAAACCATGTATATTGCCTCTGCTGTCAGTTACTGCATGTCATTGTCTGACCTTGCTCTTCTTCAAATAATGTAGGTTCTCTTGTTGATCCAGGAGTTGAGAAAGGCATCCAGGAGTTGAGAAAGGCATCCAGGAGTTGAGAAAGGCATCCATGCTGCAACTTTTTTTTCTCACAAACTATGATTTAATATTGTGTATAGTGCCACGGCCTGTCATTGTCTGACCTGGGTCTTCTTCAAATGACGCAAGTTCTCTTGTTGGTCCAGGAGTTCAGAAAGGCATCCACGCTGTTGCAGCATTCCTGGCTAATCATTGTGGGAAGAGATGGCAACCTGCAGCGCATGTCTTATGCACATCTCTGGGATCGAAATAGAGTAAGCATTCTGGCCATCCTGAGGTACTCATTCACGATGATAGCACAATGACTACAGGAATTATCCATCAAAAGTCTGAACCAATATCAGCAGCCAGTGGCCTCACAAACGCATGAACAATTTCATCGTCGTACCTTGTATTGTGTGGTAGTTAGTATGCAGTTTTCAATACCGTGAAGATCTGTGCATTGTCTTGTGCTGATACCACGCCAAGCCTTGAGAAATTCACCAATGTTCAACAATTGTACCATCGGAATATTACTCATTCTCCTTTCGCCACACCAGAACATGACCAATGACGGAGTTGACTAACCCTGGACACGTACGTTACTGATATTCCGCTGAACCTGGAGGTATCCAAACTAAACACACAAAACGCTAGAAGAAGATGAGTTAAGAGTACAGTATTCCACTGAGTGTGGGTCCACTTGATGCATTTTCGATACCGCTCAGGGCGATGTATGTGCTGTGAAGTCCATGAGATGTGTAGAGCTGGTTGCCGAGTCCTCAATCACAATAAATGTGGCCTATTCCTGACACTTTCAATAAATACACAAACTCCAAGACTTGCCTCTTTTGAGTTACCCCACAATGTCATAGCTGTAGAAGCGTCGTGTCTTACAGCAAGGACAATAGACTATACCAGTGGCTTGATATCTTTCGCAGGGATGAAATGTGACACCTCAAGACACGAAAGTCCCGTGCTGACCAAAAAGTTGTTAAGTTAGTTAGAAAAAGCCGATTACCGAGGTAGTCACTGTGTACACCATCCGTGGCCCTTTGCAAAGCTAGCCTTAATGTCAGATTGTTGGTTTACATATTCAATACGACTATGCTTATTTTAGCCTTTGTCTTAGTTTATCTAGTGAGTTAGTTTTAGATAAGTAATTAGCTAAGCTTTGAATTAGACAGTTTGCAAGATTCCCGTCATCGTTGATTGGTAATGGGACACATGATTGTCTGAAGTGCAGGACATATTCCCACATGATGTAGCGGGGTCTCATTCTTTAATTGGCACATAGGACATTGGGGTCTGGAGGATAGCCCATAAGGGAGAGGTGTCTGTTAAATACGCAGTGTCCTGTAAGTATTGATGAAACATTTTTATGTTTTTCCTGTCACGTAAGATAGCTTTTGTTCTGTAGCTTAATGACATGG
>WURV02174535.1:0-17178 GCA_011762755.2 Epimenia babai | reverse complement strand
GCTAATGTGCAGTCTCAACTGTCGCTAATCTCTCACAGCTTAACTTACCATCCTCGGAGTCACAAGCTTGCAACTTACGCGGGGAACATCAATCAGCAGAATTGGAAAAATCTACCATATTATCTATGTAACTTATACATATAGTATATATTATATAGGCTATCTTGAAGGACTCGTGAGTAATATATGTACTGGGCATTCTATTGAGGGAAAGTACGAAGGATAGGCTGAAAAATTCATAGGCCGACCATGATGCCTTTTCCGAATGAGATTGTTTGGAGGTTATTTTTCAACATCGTCCCCCTTACACTCTCCACACTTAGTCCGACGATGTTACAGCGCTTGGATGATTGGATTCCCATGCTATAGAAGCCCACATCTTGATCACTGAAAAACTGATTGAAGGCACTTAAGACATTATCATAAGTTTGATATCGTTTGCCTGCCAAATCTGGATAATGCAGGGGCATATACCTTAATGTATCCATCATATCAGCAGGGACAGATAGCCAGATACTTGATAACACCACCGTGCCAAATTCTGCCCATTTTGGTCTGAAGCTGCGATAGATACGAGGTAAGACTGCACAAACTATTAACAAATGCGAGTACACTGGAAACAACCATGCAATTAGTCACCAGAATGACTCGCCTTGCTTTCTGAAGTGTCCTTGGTCTAGCATTGGTCGTTCTTGGTGGGCCTACGAACTTTTCAGCCTACCCTCGCAAGTCTTGTTGTAAATGGTTAAAAAACATCATCGGCAGCTTTTGCGAGCTTTATAAAGAAAGTCATTAATGGTTTTCATTTCACCTCATTTTGTATATCAGATTTTGCTCAAAGCTATAATCGCACACGATGCTTTTTGTCATTTTCTTGCAACCGCGTCTAACTAGCATTTTTTGCTGCCATCTCTACACAATCTTTGCTTGACATGACATTGAGTTCATGCCAAAATGTACAGTGAATGTTTAACGTAAACCTTTTTATGTGCGGTCTTAAAAAAACAAACTCATTTATTAAGGGAGATGACCAAACATTGTGGACCAAACTCAAGATGCATCGATATGAATCCAAGAATTTGCAGTGGCTTTATAGCAATTATTCTATATGATAAATATGTGCCTATTGAAACTAAATTGAGTTGTCTTGCTGGACAGACATAGTAAACTCATTCACTAGCCCTGAAAACGGAATGTAATTTAGTAAATTCAGCAGTGTATTGTGTTTTTGGGAGAAACCGGCTGCCTTTCACCTTTTGGCTACAGTTTCACCATATAATTTCATTAATAGCAAATTATCACAAAAATATAGTTAGGAATTGGAACTGAAAGGGTTAACTTGATGGAATAATAGGTATTTCATTGTAAATCAATCGTGTTACGAAATACCACTGACGTCATTGCTTATGTTTCGACTTTATCACATATCCTTTATTTATACTATATTCTGCTGCTGCTTTTGTTTGTAATAGAGGAAGTAATGTCTCGGTTTAAAGTCGCTAACAAAGCTTTATTCTTTGAAAGTCTTTTCCATTAGTTACATTTTTAATGGTAACCTGGGATATCACCGATGTTGTCTCACATTTTTTACTGTTATTATCACACAGTGGTGGAGTAAATTATTAAAACAGCCAGATATTTCGAAGGAAAACCTCTTTAAGATAAAAAATATATACATTTATTTATAACAAGTCATAAAATTGCGAGGTTTTTGCCAAAACCATGAATATCCTTACTAAATGCATGTCTAATAATACATTCGGACGGCATAAGGGTTAATAGATCATAAACAATATTCATGAATACTATGGATAATATTTATTGATCATAATTTTATTGGATACATTCAAAAAAAGATTTATTGTAAGATTTGTACAAAATGGGTTGTTTGAGGAATTTTGCACTCTGTTGTATATAACATTGGTTTTTTTTATTAGCGAAAAGTCATCATACATTTTCAATGTTATATCTACACTCACTGACTCTCAACTCTTGCTTTTTTACGTAATTGTTTACACTATATTATTAGAACATGATGTTTACAATATGTTGACATTATATAAAAAATGAGAGTAGATATTATATTAAAATACAGTATTATTTAGCATTTCGGTTTTTATTTATTCATTTTTGAATTTGCCATGAGTTAATATTTTTTCTCATTTTGTAATTGAGAATTTAACGTCGTTTTATGTCAGACCTAACATTATGTAAAGGGTGGTCCATAAGTCCTAGGTAGCTCCTATATATTATATGTCCAGAGGGTCTCTATGGTCTTAATCACTTTCATCAACACCGTAGGATACGTTTCCAGATCCTATGTGACATTTTTTGAAGCAGAAGTCGAATGATTTGCCGCAAATGCAGCAATAACATAAATTATGAGGTCATAAAATAATAACATAGAATATATAGGAGCGACGTGGGATATACGAACCTCCCTGTACATTCGTAAAGACAGCCAACAGTGGGGTGAGCTGCCGTGTGAACTAAATAGCCAAATGGCGGTGTGATCTATAAAAAACGAAAGACTATTCATTAAATGGGTGTTCCAAGTCCGGTGAATCCGGTGCCCACTGATGATCGCACTCGCTCATAACCCACCATCAAATAGTTTTGACTGCAGATATACTTTATCTCTGGCGGGTGACATCGTCTTGCCAGAACCATGGTATGTTTCGATCCGCTCCTGCATCCTCCCGATAGCGCCAGAAACTTACCCCAATATGCCGCATGGGGCTCCATGTTCACCGATTTGGAAGGGTATTCCGTGAGCAATGTATGTAAAAACAATCCCCAAACAATAGGTGAAATGAGCCGTTTGAATTATGCTAATTTATAATATCGAGGGAAACGTGAAAATTCATTAACTCTGAGCAGATATGATCTTCGTCAATACACACCACTGGTTCTAAATGCCCACAGACAGCCCGCAAATATCACATATCCAGCTTAATCTGTGATAGGTGACAGGTTTTCAAAATGAGATGATGAGATAGCAAAAAAGTTATGTGCCATGGAGCCCAGCCAGAAAACATCGGATGCACAACGACGTCGGTAAAAAAGCATCACATAATCACACTTCAATGGCTACCCAGACTCGAATGGGCGGGTTGAAGGTGTTTTTGCCCCAAAACTGACTACAGCTCGGATCAATCAACGGTCTTCAAGCTCTTAATAAAACGATCTAACCACGTTAATGGGCCCCACGTTTTTTTCCATACCTAATATAATCGTATGCTAGTTTATAATGATATAAAATGGTGACGTTAAGTCTTGTTCACCAGTCGGGAAGTTACTGATATCGCTTAGTTTATCATTGGCTAACGCAACAATCCACATCTCACAACTGCAGCCATTTTCCTGGTTCAGCGAGTGGGCTATGTACAACGTACCATGGTAATCCACCATAAATTCGAATTTACAAACTTAAACATAAACTTTAACTTAGCATATGAAACCTGCAACCGTATGGATTTATTCGCTGGCTTTTAAATGAGTCCGACCTTGCGTAAACCACCCCACAGTGGAGCAAATTTGCTGAGTACGACCAAGTTACCCATAGTATTTGTTCATACACGATGTGTTCTAGACATATTCGTTTACTGACCTTTACATTTATCAATTTCAGGTCATATGCATTTGAAAAATTTCTCATTATTTTTATTTTGTGTTTTACATGTGAGCGGCAGCTGAGAGTATACGTACCAATATCTGCACTAAACAATACTTATCTAACAAATTTTTCCATTTAGCTTGATAAATGAAAAAAAGTTGAGAAGAGTAATATTAGTGTCGAAAGGTGTCAGCATTAAAACTGTGTTAAATTTATCAGTAAATGAAGCATTAAATTTTGAAGAATTATCTCATATGACGAATATATAGTTTCGCACCTTCTTGTTTCATTCAGTTAGCGTGATAAAGGTGCAGGGTACGTACCGGTTTGTTAGTTTAGTATGCTGTGTCACCAATACTAAGACTTATGCTAAGTTTCTGTATCGGGGCTTTGCTCTGGCTCAGCTGGACTCGACAATGATGGAGCTTCTTCTATCATTACGTCACTGTATTGGCCGCGCTGATCTTCCGCATGTTGATCTTCTTCAATCCTCTCAAGTGACGAAGGTCTCGAGATATTTTCATGATAAGACGGCCCACCTTCTGCCGTTTCAGTAACTGCGTTCAAATACCACACAGTCCATTAATAGATTATCAAGTACAATGTCGCCCGTTGAGCTCATGCCTTTGAGTAGAACAATCAGGTTATGTCAGGTTTCGCAATTGACAATTACTTTCAGTGCTGTTGTGCTGGCGTTACTTTGCTTATCTATAACTGCTATTAGTTCTCAAACAAGCATATAACATAAATGAAGTAGCAATTAGTCAATACAAGTACCCACAAATGACGTCATCCATCTACAGAGCTCAGACAATTTCTGCCTTGGCTATATACTCGTCTATATAAAGTAAGTGGGAGACGCCGGTGATAATACAGCCAGTTCTGATGAAATTGTTGGTGTAATTGTAATGTGGTATAATTGTTTCATAGTAAACTCTAATGCTGCTTAGTGTAAAATTTTGAGTGGTCGACAATGAGCTGAAGTGTTCATTTGTAATAATTATATTAAATTCGTGTCATCATATACTACTCAAAACTTCTGAAGGATCACCCAGATATCTGTTACATCAAAATATTTCCTAATTTGTGATAATTTTCTAAAATAAAGGTATCGTACTAACTCGTCAGTTTTTGTATCGATTCAGACTAAAATTAGGAAATTTTCAAAATAAAGCCGACATGTTTTTCCACAAAATGTTAAAAAAATGAAACATTCAGAAAATTCCAGAAAAAATGTGACCTCTACTGTCAATTACTGCTTGATATCAACGGCGCATGTTTTCGACTACGTGACGCAGGTTCTATTGTGGGATATTGGTCTGTGAATCCAATAGCGCATCCCTGAGCTGTTGCAGCATACCATCTTGGTCCTTGCGGGCAGAGCATGTCCCATGTATGCTCAATGAGATTGAGATCAGGTGAGCGAGCTGGCCAGTCTTCTGTTGATTTCCTCATCTCTAAGGTACTCATTCACAATGATGGGACGATGAAGGAGGGGCATATTCATCCATCAGAACAAGGTCTGGACCAATATCAACAGTCAATGGCCTCACAAACATGTCAAGGATTTCATCGTGGTATCTCCAGTTAGCATGCAGTTTTCAATGGCATGAAGGTCTTTACACGTGGTAGTGATGCCACCCCATACCATGACAGAGCCACCGCAATATCAGTCATTTTCAACAACTGTAGCATCGGAATATCGCTCATTCGGCCTTCTCCACACCCGAACCCGACCATCAGTGAAGTCTAGACAGAACCTGGACTCATCTGTGAAGAGTACAGTACTCCACTGGGCTTGGAGCCAGGTGACATGTTCACTCAGGTTTCTCCGCAAGCTTGTACCTGTGGACGTGCAGTTTCTTACAGTAGAGAGGGTGATGTATCGGTCCTGTGCACAGGTTGTAACTCTGTGGCGTCCTATACCATGTCGTCTGTTGGCTGTACCGGTAGTTTGATAGCGATGTCAAGCACAGGGGATGACACTTTGTGACACACCCAACTCCTGAGCCACATGTCGCTGGGACATGCCAGCCTCGATCATGCCTATCCCTCTATTAACATCTTCTGACATCAAATGGCGACGATTTTGTCTTGGAGGCATTTCAGTAGATGTACAGTAGAGGTACAACTAACAACCGCTAAAACACTATTTTCTAATGTTAGAAATTCAGTGTCAACAGTCCAAGTCAAATTTACAAACTGAGTTAATGTGCAGTAAAATGTTGGGCTTAGCTGACGAAAGCTTTGAGTGGTCAACATGTGAAACATGTATTCTTCACTCATCAACAAGACCCAAGCTCTCCAGCAAATCAATTACATTTGTATTCATAATGTATTATACGGATATTTTAGTGTATTATCTTACATTATATGGGTGATCCTTAAGAAGTTTTGAGTAGTATATTCGACAAAAGTATAACTTCAAGGTTTTAATGCTACATCATTAATGGTAGTAAATGTCAGCCGCACTTCCAATATTGAATTCCCCATTAGACACTTATGAAATATACAATATTCCATGTTGAGATATCTCTCTATATCTCCACATATACATATCTATCTCTATATCTCCATGCAGAAAAATCTTTAGTAATAAAAAAAGTAAATTCAACTAAAAAAGTTCCTGGTCATATCAGTAAATAGACCCAATTACCTGTTTGGTTTTCTGCAAAAACCACACCGAGTTTAGTTTGATTGTTGTCTGTTTCGGAGACTTTTTCTTTCAGTTTTCGTATGTTTTCATAGGCTTCTGGGTCATCGTGCATTAGTAATTCATTTTGGAGATCCTGCAATCGAAAATGTGCATTCTAGTTGTAACTGTACATTGCTGTCAACTCCATGTTAAAAGAATTGACTAATGGATCGAGAGAGACAACAAAACAGAAAATGACACAAACTACAAAAAGGTAAATTAGCTGGCTACAGTAAATATGATTTACGATAGGCAAATAAAAAGACACATTATGTTAAAGCATAGCTATACTATATGGTATTATATTGGCACTGAATAGCTGTCATAAACATTCATTTCCAACTGCATCGAGAAGCTATCATTGGCTGATACTTGCTCTCTAGAAATGTTTTATGTTATTTTCTTTTGAGAAAATTTGCATACGGAGTACTTCAATCTGCTTCAACCATTGTTTTTTTCTGAGTTTTTTTATCACATCTTCCAATGACCAATTAACCTAGAACCATCAGTGGAATTGGGTAAACACCAACTAAGAAATCACTCCTGTTCATCCTACCTTGACACAAAGAGTGATCTTTTCCTTTGTTGTATCATCAATGTCGATATCTTCCACCACGCACCAGTAACCTTCCGAGTGCAGACGAACAGGGAAGGAAAACATTAGTCCTTTGGGTACCCCATACCAACCTTCATCAATTATTATTATGACGATGATTAAATATAATTTAAAAAGGATTAAATATCCACTATAATCGTTATTATCATCATCATCATCATCATTATTATTATTACAATTCTATTATATCATTATATTATTGTCACCGTTATCATCGTTGGTATCATCATCATCATCATTATCATCGTTGTTATCATCGTCATTATCGTCATCGTTATCGTCATCATCATCGTCATCGTCGATATTATTATTATTCATATTATTGTTATAAATAAATACATACGTATGGTGCTGTCCATTATGTAATAGATATATTACAAATTACAACATAGGTATGTCTTTATAGATTTGTCTGGACTCGTGTGTCTGTGTGTGTTTGTCTATGTGCGCATGTGTCTGTCTCTCTGTCTGTCCATCGATTTATTAATGCGTGTGAATAAGGTGATCATTAATAAAGCCGAAAAGTTGTATGGATTTTAGAAAGCCCAAAGGAATTAAAGCAATGTGAGCCGGAAAGAATAAAAATTTTACATGATGGTTCACAAATTGGTTATGTATATTAATGGCAGTCAAGCATCTAAAATGCTAGATATTTTTCACTAAAACCTAACATATTATATGCATTGTAGAATAAGGAACATTTCCAAAAAAATAGATGTTTTACATACTGAAAAAAGGACATAAATAACACTTGCAAAAATAAACACTGTGCGCGAGTAAATATTTTGATGAATAATCATTGTGTAGCGTCTGTACAAAAAAATATTTAAAATTTGCTATAAATATGTTATTTACTATATAAATATTTTATATAAGGATATTAATAATTATTATTGACGCATCGTTAATAAAAAGAGCATTGTCAATAAAAAAGTAGAGAGTAACCTTGGGAAGTGACAATCATTGATGACATCGTCTGCTCACATCCATTCCACCAATCAGACATCATAGTCGATATGGCTGCTGCTTGACTCATAAATAGGCCATGCATAATCTGACTTGTGATTCTTCCTTGCCGATCTTTCAGTAAATCTACGAAACTCTCGACCCACTTGTGGTCATAAATTATCTCGAGCAAGGGGAGAGAAAAGGATGGAGGGCCCCAAATTGCGCCGTCGTATTCATGTACACGAATCTTGCTCAAGTCTACGTGTCTGCATTGAATCAGCAATTATTATTGGAATTATATATGACATGTAGATTTATTCAGTAAGGAAATAAATCGACAAACTGCAAAAGTCATCAATTGTTGCAGTTTCATTAAAGCAAATAATTTTTTATTGTGAAAATATAACAAGCGACTACTGCATAGTGAATAGTAGTTCACTAACCTGCCCTCGGGATTGTTGATGTTGCCCCACACAATAACGTCCGCTATGCAAACCGAATTCACCTTTAAGTAGTCGCTGAGAATGCCTTTACACTCATTTTCAATGAACCGCGAAACGCCGACGATATTCTGCGAGGAGAGATTCTTACAGTTTCTAGCGAAAATAGACGCATTGAAATTAAGAGGACCCGAACCGCATATTATAACCTTGCAGTTTTTCTGGGCTACCTGATTAGCCGCTAATGCATATCGCTTGAATAGGGCAGCGTTTTTATCGTAATATGACTGTTTACTGTCATTCTCATTCATTGATACTTCGTCTAATATGACTAACACTTGGCAATCGCAGAAGGCTTCATAAACGTCACTCGTCACAGTCACGTCCCTTACCAACTCGCCGGCTAAATCTATGATCTCCATACGAACTCCATCCATAAGCGAGCTATCATTCTCATTGGAATAGAGCAGATGAATCGATAGTTCTGTAGTCTTTCCAAATATACCACCTTTAGCAATGCTTGTAATGAGATTATAATTAACACCTCCTGCCCCATTCGTCAAGCAAATATGCAAAGGTTTGCTTAAACTGCGGAAATAACGCGATTCCTCATCCAATTCAAGTTTTGTCTTCTCATTTTCTTTTGCAATGGTGCGCACATCTTCGCTGTTGTGTTTTGACTTGTAGCCATAGTAAATATTAGCATACTCTTGGAAATCATTGGCTCCACCAATCAATATGCCCTTACCTCCCCTATCAATCAACTCCCTCCACACGATTGGTGATTTAGTGTGACTCCAGTCATTTTCAATGCATATCTTCTTCAGCCAATCCTGCTCAAATAAAACAAAAACAATCATTACCAATAAACCCCCGATTACCATTCTACATAGATATATGAGTTAGTGGGGGAACATAATCAGTGATAGATAAAATTAATGAGTAAAGCATATTGTTAAGTTGGTAAATTGCAATGGTAAAGAGGTAAACTGATGGGTGCATTGGATCAGTAAATGATTAATGTGAATTATTAAACTGATAAACCGAATCAGTAAATGAGTAAAGTGAATCTGTAAATATGTTGATGATGGACATGTTGAATTACTAGATGAGTAAACAAAATCAGTAAATTGGTAATCTGGTGGGAATGCTGAATTAGTAAATGAGTAAACTGAATCTTTAAATCCATAAACTTTTTCAGTAATCTGGTCAATTAAATCAGTAAATCGGTAAACTATATCGATAATATGGAGTTATAAATCTCAATATGAATAGGCTTAAATGTATAAAAGATGTAACATTTGTACCAACGTATCCGATAACTTTTTATACATAGTTATAATTACAAATTTAAATCACTCACATGTTGACAATTGCAGCAATTAACTGCCACAGGGAACTAACTGTGTAAGTAATGCCAAAATTATATACATAGTTCTATTTTTTTAAATGGAGAGGCTGGGATATACTCATGTAGAGGCCCTTAAAATGGCTATTCTATAGGTACTGGAGTCGTTATGTTACAATGTAACAAATAATTATGCTTAGCTTCATGTAATATCATACGAAAAGTAGTGTAAGGTGTAACGCCAACCACAATATCGCTGGAAACATCGAGCATTATCCATTCAGACATGAGTTCATAATGCAAGAGTTACACACTGCTAAATTTGTGACTGGTGTTGATTATGTATAGTGAGATAATGAGATAAAATTAACATGACATAGAACTATCAGGACCCGAAACACAAACAAACACACAAGAAAGAAAGGCTCCGGTAGAACAAAATTTCCCAGGGTGGCTACTTCTTGAGTATAATCAAATAATAATAAGTATTATTATTATTATTTTGCTACTATTGAGGTTTTCCTGATAAAGTCTGCAATGAAAAGTGCAACCAACATCCCACTCGTTTGGTTTCTTGACAATTTTGTGGAGGTTGAAACTGTTCAGGTTACCCGCGAGATTGTCACCTAGCAACTCAACTCTGGCATAATACGGGCAGTCTGAGCGACCTGAAAAAGTAACATCAACATAAAGAATACAATGTTTTAATCATTTAACAAACAGCGATATACTGTAAATTGATATATCCCTAAATTCATAGATTTAAGTTAACCACACAGCATTCTCAGTATAAGTAATCTCTGCACCAGTCTGGCAACCTAAATAAAGCAGATAGTCAAATGGTAAATGCACTAGTAGGCACACTAGACTTATAACTGAAAGGTCAACCGTCTACTTTTCTGCAATGATCCTTAGCAAATGTGTTATAACAATTACTGGAGTAGACCCATCTCTAAAATGGGGAAATGCCTGATATCATCCTTCAGTGATTAAAGTTATTGTACATGGGCTGAATAGCTGCCATAAACATTCATAGAATACCGACTGCGAGACCCATTATTGGCTGATACTTGCAGTCTCTAAATGTTAAAAAAAGCAAAGATTAAGTTAACAATAAAAGTTAAAATATCGCAGACTCGCAGACCGACAAAAGTTCCTCACTGAATTTAAGCGTGTTACACGCCTGTCGGAATAATATTTGATTCGTTTATTAAGTATACGAGGGATCCAGAGTATTCTAATTAACAACTATTAATTAATTTTATTTAAAAACCTGCAATGACAAATTTCGCCATGTTGTTTACCCGTTTCTAAGGAAGTTTTAGAGTACACTAAATGCTGTCTGAGACAACTAGTTTCAGCATACCTGGTGAGCGTTTTTTTTTTTAATATTGCTTTATAATACATTAAAGAAAATTCGTGTCTATTATTCACTTATACATCAAATTCCTAAAAATTACATAGGTTATTATTAGTAGATCATTCATCTTAATTTTACCATAGTCCAATTTTCCTGAAAAATATCGTAGTTTTGACTAATTTTTGACAATTATCTAACTTTCGACAATAAAATCAAATTTTGCGCTCTCCCTATTCTCACTTGAAAAATATACGGTCTGTTACTAAATACCTACAAAATTAATCAGTACACACTCTTATGCATGCATTTATTACTTCTAAACTCGATAACAATAATGCTCTTCTTTTCGGACTACCCAGTACACAGCTATCACGATTACAAAAATTACAAAACGCTGCGGTAATGGTAATGAGGGCGATGGCGACGGCGATGGTGAGATGATAATACGATGATAATGATGAGATGATGAGATATGATAATGGTGGTGGTGGTGGTTGTGACGATGACTGTGGCGATGATGATGATGATTTTCAATTTTGGTTATCTTAAAAGGTGATACGATTTGTTCTCTTACTTATCTACTTCAACTAACACTATATAGGCCTACAGTTCTTATGGAAATCCGGCACTACAGTGCTCCGCCTGAAACTTCCCCAACCGAAACGCCTCGAACGTATCGAAAAATAATTTAAGTCAATTGATCTGCATAAAAACTTTTTTCAAACAATCACATTTTTATTGTATAGAGAACGGTATAATTTACGTTATATATGTATAGAGAAGAGGGCATTTTGTTCGAGACGTTTCTATCAAAGGACATTTTGATTACGGACTTTTCGTATGGGGACGTTTTTATCAGGGACGTTTCACATATAGTAAATGAGAGTTGTGTCCCATCTTATATTCTACCACGATGGATGGACACTTGGACACTATTTAAATTACAATTTATAATTGACATGCTCATTCATTGTATATGTAATTGTAGTCTTTTTTTACAAAATGCCCGCATCGTCTTCGAGGAAACGAAAATTCACACCCAATTCGGATAAGGTTGTGTTTATTTACATCTTTTTGTCGTTAGCATGGTCAAGATAAGGGCAGTTGAGAATCTTCCTGCTATCACCTGCCTTCAAGCATGTCAAAACGTCCCCTTTTCAAAATGTTCCCTACCAAAGCGCCCCCCCCCCTACCAAAGGGTAGTGTGACACGCCGAATATTGGTTTCATCAAATGGGAATACCCGCTTTGGGTGATGATTGTCCTGTATGCTCGTATGCTGATGGTGTCGGAAAATTACCTCGCCGCCAACGCCGTCACTTTCATGCAGCACAGTAAAAAAATTTCACACTCTGGCATGGCAGCGCTATGACAAGGGTGGAATTAGTACCTCTAAACTCCTAGGAGCCCTCGCTAGCACTGCCAGTGCGGCCTTTAATTTAGGAAATTTATGTGCATCATTGATTGTATATATTTTTAGTGTGTGAATTTTTGTAATATTCATTGATATATTATGTATACGTATTTTGGTGTGTGATAGTCTGTTTAATGTATTGTATTCTTGATCGTTGTGTTATTTCCAATATACTGTGTATAAGTGATTGTATATATATGATTTTGTTTATCCAAATTATGTTTTATATAAATTTCATAAATCCGTTTATAATGTATTGCACTATTATACGTTTCATACATTTGTTTAAATACACTGATAGTAAATAGCTCCTGGCCTCATTCTTTATCCTTATCGTATCAATCGTATCCGGTAGAGGATGTTTTGGTAGTGGGACATTTTGGTAGGGGACATTTTGGTAGGGGACATTTTGGTATTGGTACATTTTGGTAGGGGACATGTTTTGACTAAATCATCTGCTTCTGGGGCATCACGGGTCAAACTCCGCCGTAGGTTGTATAAAACACGCTAATTTTTACACCTGCAACGGCGTTCATGAATGCGTTAGATTTGACAGTCAATCAAAATGATCAGCGTAAATCTCCACTGGTTTTTTAATACTTGGCTCATGATATGTTGGATGATATGGAATTCATTTCAAAAGATAAAGCCATTAAATCGGAATCACCAAACTGTCACGAATTTGACTTATACAGAGTTTAATTTAGATCATTGTAATGGCACATTTGAATAAAAGATTGATCTACTCCATTTTAGTCGCATATTAATCAAAGTTATTCCTTTTCTATCTGTAAATAATTAATTCAGTTTTGCCGTAATAAAATTTACTGTAGCGAATTTATTGCATATAAGTACAGGCGAATAAAGACTTTCTAGGTCGAATTCAACAAATATAAAATTGCAGAATCAGGGAAGCTGCGACAATAGGATTTTAGGATTCTGACATTTTTGGCGTTCAAACGACGGTGTTCGCAAATCTGGGGAATCCCATTCCGTGCATGTGCAGTAAATTTGACCTATATTGAAAACCGCCGAAGATGACTTCGCCGATCACTTCACACGTTTTTCACACTATTTTTTTAGAACGACGATGATCTGGATGGCTTTACTCGTAAAGGAACAATTTATGTGGGCCACCTCCCTCATGGATTCTACGAGGAGGCTCTCTCTGGATTCTTTGGCCAGTTTGGCAAGGTCACTCGCGTGAAAGTCGCACGGAACAGATATGTAAGTCAATTCATCATGTATGTACTATTGTTGGTCATAGAAATTTATGGTATGGAATACGAACGTAAAATACTATAGGTACCAGGGTAGGTGATTATCTACAAAATTCTTGATAGAGCTAATATACCAAAATGATTTGTTAATATTTAACGTTACTAATTTACGATTTAAGCACCACTGATTGGTCAAGTATACTATGGGCATGTGATCTCAATGTATCTTACAATATGTTTATGGGGGTTTTTTATGCCCTTATTTAATAAGAGCTGTCCTATCAAAGATGTCAAATGTCGCAGGGAGATACCATTTAATGAATGGATGATGTATGGACTGAGAAATGCACGCAGGGAGACAACAGGCTAACAGGCTGTCAACATTTTTTAAAAAACAGGAGTAAAGTAAGAGAAAGATGTTGAAAATCATACAGAAATAAACCCACTACTGTAGTAAGGTGCGCACAAAGAAACAACTGCTTCAATCAAACCTATTAAAGCTACTTGAAGATAATAATTGTATTTTGAAGCCTGGGAACCTCTCCCTATCCTAATGAATTTCAAGTTAACAATATACTTACATCAAACCCATAAAACATTTGCCAAGGGTTTTTAACTCTGCAAAGGCGATATAGTCAATATGGATTTAGGCAGAAGATGTCAATGTCACTCACTAGCTTTAATCGAACTCGTTGAGGAAATCATTCATGCTATCGACAAATCTAAATTTAGTCAGTGTAGATTTGAAGAAAGGATTTAATACAATAGACATTACAATAGATATTGTGATAAAAAATTGAATGTATATGGAATTTGGGGAGTGGTATCAAAATGGAGATCCAGCTTATTCCTAAATAGAGTACAATATGTCTCCTTTGAAAATATATATTCTGACCCTTTGTTTGTCACATGTGGTGTGCCCCAAGAATCTGTTTTAGGTCTGACTCTATTTATCCTGTATATTAATGATATGATTTCATTGCACGTCATCGATATTCAAGTTTATCTTATTTGTTGGAGTTTTTTTATTGCTTATTATTATCTGAATAGAGCAAGGACAGTACTGTGAAATGAATTATGCACGCTACAAAATGGTTTCAAGTAAACTCTCAATAAAAGTATCAAAAACAAAGTATATTATTTTTTCCTTTTACCAAAGTTTGAAGCTGTCTGAAGCATCATCTCAACGTTTTAGAAACTTATTAATTTTTTTTCGAAAATATCAGTATAATTCAGTTTTGTACAAAAACGCAATTTATAACCATTTATAAGTCACAATCATCATTCGGAATGAATTGACACAGGTGTTCAATTTGAACAAAATAAATTTCCATCGGTTTGTAAAACACGGTGGATTTCGGCGAAAACGCTAAAAACTGTCCGTAACCGAGAAAGTAAATCTAAACAGTTTGACTTGATGGTGGAATTGGATGATGTATCATCAGATACAACTTTGCTGCTGGACTAACGAGAAGTTGATGTAAATAAATTTTACTTGATGTAAACTTAGTTTTTGTAATCTTAACTAACTATAGCGTTATTATTGACGGATACGGTCTTCTTGAAATATCAGTATGCACACATCAGTTAAGCCACCCCCATTTTCATAAAATTACAATAATAATTTATACCAATAACAGACACTTCGTCCGCGTGGTTACGCTTACGTCGAGTTCAAATACGAGGCTATTGCACGAGTTGCGGCAGAAACCATGAATAACTACATCATGTTCAAGAAAGCCCTCCAATGTTAGTAGCACCGTCGTGCTCTGGTGTTTATACAATAGTCTAGATCAGCTACATTAACTACAGCTTGCATTCTAGCTAGTTATGTTGCGTTTGGTGCTCAATAACCTCTTCCACTGCGGCCCACCCCAGGAGTCCTCAGGCAGGTTCTGCGGCCCACGTACATACACTGGTGGCCATAACTTTGGAATCAGTAGGAATATATCGCTTTTCGTGTTACAATTACTATATTTAATCAATAGAATAGAATATCATGGTTACAGTAGAATAGAATAGAATATCATGGTTACAGTAGAATAGAATATAATATAATGGTTACATGTGTATTACAGATATATTCTAAAATCCATCGTCAAATAAATCCAACAATTTTACTCTCAATTCTCGTTGGATATCCATTTGGCTTGATTACAGCCATACATTAACGTGTCATCGATTCCACGAGTTTTGGCACACTTCTCGCAAGGCATGGCTGACCATGCTTCTTTCAGTCATTTTTCAAGTTGATCGAGGTTTTTAGGTGCCTCTTCTATTGCTGGCTCATCAACATATGTCCATAGGTCCACGATTGGGTTAAGATCGGGTGATTGCCATGGCTAATCGGGAATCTCTCGAACATTGTCATTGAACCACGTCTAGCCTCATCTTCGGATCATTGTTTTGCTGAAATATTCACCCAATGAGGCACATTATCATCAGCATAGGATAACATGATGTTAACATGATGTTGAGGCTAAGCGATGAAAAGCAGGGGCTTATTGCGAGTTTGATGGCGGTAAGAACGTAATAAAACATGCGTACTTGTCTACACCATATATGCGACGTTTATAGTAATATAATTTCTCATTACAAAAGTGTGTACATACTTATGAATCACCCCGTATCGACCAATTTATTGTAATGCATAAGTATGGTAAGCTGAGTTTTACAGCCGAACCAACGAGCAGAATTGGTGACAGTTTAAGCACATACCGGTAATCATTTCCTGCCATTAAGATGTAACCTATACTACTTTGCTATATAGTGGGTCATTTGGAAGAACATGAAATATAAATTATGTATGCGTCACAAATATTCCGTGTCTGTGAGCTTGGAATTATTTGTAGACAATTATGCTACTAAATTATATCACTTACATCTACCTAAAATAACTATTTTTGTTGTGATTCCAATGTATTGCGATTTTCACGACTGATTTTTAACTTATGGCACCAGTGTATTTGATAGCAATACATAGGGAACTCCATGTAATATTATAAGTATATTAAGGATAATATAACCATATCAGTATAATAATTTTTACCTGACAATATACTGTTTCAGTCATTTGTGTCTATATTGTTGCACTCTGTTTAGAAGGGAGTGATTGTCACAGATTTTATTGTTTAAATTACAAGCACTCCACAATGTCTCAAGATGTTGCGCTGTGTCATTTTTTCGTTACAGGTAAATTGTTACCTGCAGAATCCGTTTCGGATCGACTGCAAGAAGACGACTATAAATTGACTGCTCGACACAAACGACCCGTGGCCTTGCATAATCGCCGCAAATCGAGCGAAACCACAGACAAAAATGGGCGAAAGCTAATCCAGCGATATTTGGCGAAGAAAGCGAAGTTGGCGGAACTTGGCATAGAATACGAGTGTCAGGATTATGTACGTAGACAACTTTATAGTACAGTGCGAGTGTCGGGATTATGTACGTAGACATTCAGCTTTATATTAGAATACGAGTGTCGGGATCATCTACGTAGACATTCAGCTTTATATTAGAATA
>WURV02174524.1:0-13959 GCA_011762755.2 Epimenia babai | reverse complement strand
AGAAGACTTACAATCAGGGGCCAAGGTATAGGAACCCTCGGCTTGACGTTGAGAAAAGTTAGGATAAAGAGGACAGTTACCATAAAAACGGTTAACTTTAGTACTGGATGATCAGCAAGAGTAGAAGACTTACAATCAGGGGCCAAGGTATAGGAACCCTCGACTTGACGTTGAGAAAAGTTAGGATAAAGAGGACAGTTACCATAAAAACGGTTAACTTTAGTACTCGATGATCAGCAAGAGTAGAAGACTTACAATCAGGGGCCAAGGTATAGGAACCCTCGGCTTGACGTTGAGAAAAGTTAGGATAAAGAGGACAGTAACGATGATGAATGCAGACATTGCCACGAACTGTGCCCAGCCACCTCCGAATGCAGTCCAGTAGGGGAAGACAGATGCACAGATAAAGGCGATCATTGTGATGACCTGAAAGAGATGACACATCGACATGGTACAACATGGTACAACATGGTACAACATGGTACAACATGGTACAATCTGGAGCAAGCTGAGGTAATGCACATCAAAAAACTGTTGAATGCAGATAAAATAACGTGCCGGTGCAGTTAACTAGTGCGTCCACCCACCGACTGTCTTCTATCACACCCAAAGACCTGCAAGGAAAATAGACACTCCAGGCGTTACAGACTTCAAGACATTCATACCCATGCGCTTTGTCCACATTGTCTTCTGTGGCATTCTGGAGTCGTATTAGGACAGGAATGAATCGAATCACTGCATCCGTCGGGAAACAACTGGAACAAACTGGTTGCGACACAAACCCAAACCTCATCCATGTGATTAACTATTCTATTGTCTGCCAAACAACTGATTTGATATATTTTAATATTCTTTATAATTCTTTATTGTTGACTGTCACAAATTTAATCGTAACCAGTGTGTATACAATTACCTATTACTGGGCTCTAATAGGGGTCTACTGTGCGCTTGTCGCAAACGCGTCCCTGTTGTAAGATTGAGATGCGAGGCTCATTTGGGGACTTGTGACGGCTTGCAGTCAATGGTTACTTGTTAATATTACCCGACTATTACCTACATAGAAGGCATGGGTGAATACTCTTGTGTAGCTGCGCGCTGTGGCGCGAGTGTTCGCACGAAGTTTAGAGCGTTAGTCACGCTGGCTCTCCATTAGTTTCGCGCGGTCGCTGTATTGTGTCGGGGCTATTTTCGTCAGTTATATTTTCGTCAGCGAGTGCCCCTATTTTGGTTGCTTGCATCAGGTTTTTGTGAGTTGTAATTAGGTCTCGGCGTAATATCCACCAGCTGGTATTCCATCCGTTGGTTTGCCTGCGTGGTGGTAGACGGCATATGGTCTACCAGGCGGGAGATGGTAACATCTTAACCTGTCGGTCTGTCTGCTAGCTCGGTGGTGGTCAGCCATAAGTGGCCCACTGGCGTTGTAGTGGTGTAGTGGCGCAATATCCACCAGCTAGTATACCGTGCGTTAGGTCACGTGGGTGGGTAGACAGGGTATAGGTACGCCCTATAGAGGGTATTGGGATACAATAAGATAGGGATACACTGCAGTCTATTATATCAGTGTATTGTAGGTCAGTATATCGGCAGTGTATTTATCACTGTGAAATATATTCATATTCATCGTCCCAGTGTCACCAATTTATATTCACTGTAAGATTTATTCCATCTTGTGTATCTTCTATTTCTTGTATTTTGGGGTATAATATACTTGTATCTGTAATTCGGGCCTTGTTAATCAAATAGTCACCGTCTTGACCAACAGCGTACTACAAACGGGCCTGTCTCAGTCAATCCATGGTCGTGACATTCACTACAGATTACTCTTAGTTATATTTTTCAATATAAATTAGATATCATAAACCGTTATAATAAAACGTGGTAGACCGACCCAGTTCATTGCGTCTAATACTCAGTTACTATATGTTTTATTGTTGTCTTTGTTAGACCATCGCTTCACTTGCGTCGACCCGCGAAGAAACGTTACAAGATGAGCGTCGGGCTCTCGAGCGAGGGTTAAAAATGTCATGGTGGGTGGATCGTCTTAGTTGGTTGCACCAACTTGCCGGCAAAACATCCATTACTGATTATCTGCTTTAAGTATGAAAAAATAAGGGTAACACACTAACACCTTTTGAGACTAATGAGTTTTATTCATAAGCGAGGCTTTCCATATATGTAATATGCTTCGCCAGGCTGATGAAATGAAATTGATCAACATGTGAAACACGGAGAATTGGAACTAAATGATAAGGCATGGGTTTGTGGTACTAGATGACTCAACTAACATGTAGTGTACTAACCATTACATATTATTTGTACAGTTATTGGAGCAGTAAACTAGTGCCATTTGGGTTAGCAACAGCGTTCGAATATATACTTGTGACATGGCGGATCGCACTAGTTCACTGCGCCACGTTATTTACCATTTCGACGATGCGGAGGATGCCTGGAGCACTTTTCAGATAGGACATGACGGGTCCAATAGGCGGACGGTCGACATGATGGCTGTCAATGTCATAATTATTGGATGTGTTTCTATCGTACGGTGAAGAATAGTCGGCCATTTCAAAATTTCGAAAATGCCGAATACTTTTGAGATTCTATGCAGAAAACAAATGTATGATATAATAACGATCGACAATCGCGTGGAAATATATTCAGATCTCGATAATGAGATCCAGGGAAGAAGAGAGATGGGGACGTCGGCTGCACTAAAATCCAGCAGAAGCCGGAAGCATCACATAACGAAATCGAAAATTCTCAGAATTAGAGTTGGAATATGTAGAGCCTAGAGAGTAAACTGTTCTTGTGGTTGATTCGGTAGGCCCTAAATATTTTTATATAACGTTTGCGTTATTCCTTCCAAATAAGTTCACGGTCATTATTGAATAAAACAAAAAAGAGTGCTTCAAAATCCAGATGTTGTTTGCTTATTTATTTGCTACGTTGATGCATGGGCATTGGAAAAGCAGTATAACCATAACAGAGCGCGAATTAGATTATCATCCAATTCATGTTATAACATATATATGATATAACACGTTCATCGTTAGCAGGAGATAGCCAGGCGCACCCGCGGGACTGCCACACTCTATGCAGACTGATAAACCGTAACTCGAGTCATACTATGACTCATAGACTCTGTCCGACTCCGAGGCCTCTGGTATGTGATAAACACACGCACGCTCGCACGGACACCGAAACTCTGACAGTTGGCACCGATTCGTGAGGGTACTTAACTTTATTGTGCGAGGTGATATTCTGAGAGTATTAAATTATAAACTTTATAATAAAATGGCAAATATCGGCTCATGTCACCATAATTATTTGCACGTAATACCAGTGTTTACATATTGATGATGTTATCAACCATTATAGGACTAAACCAATAATTTATAGGATAAATTATGGTGACTATCTTTAATTTAATTATAATACTTAACTTAATTTAAACCGCAAGATTGCAAAAATTTTTATGTGAGATTCAGCAAGTCAAACGTGTAGTTCAACTCGGACGGTGAGATCAACTCGGACGGTGAGATCAGCTCGGACATAATATAGGATAGGTTTCAAGGGACCCGTAAATCAGGCACCCAAACAATTTAGACAAGCAACTTCTCGCCCCAGACGACATAACTTTTAGTATTATATAATTTAATCATTTGTACGATGTATAATTATTTTACCTAATGATTATCAGGGAATAAAAGTAAGTTCATTGTACAAACTGATAAAATAGACACATTTTCATAGATAAGACAACACGATATACTAACTAATATATAACACTGTTGGATGATAATGTTATCAACAGATAAGTATGTCTAATTATGCATTGATCAAATCACATATGTGGCTCAAGATACTGCAATATTGCGCTTATTATAGCTGTCAGATAAAGTGACATGGTATAGGGAGAGGGACATACCATAGGTCAATACCGGCATAGTGTAGGCTAATACGGCTATGGTTTAAAAGGTAAAAAAGGTGAAGGCGAGGTTTTGGTGCTACTTTATAATTAAATGTCAGTTGCACGTACAACATTGCCCTGTTACATCCCTACTATATTTTTATAATAAACCATTTCACGACTAATCTTTCTCAATATTCAAGCACGAAAATCTTGCTCATTTCCTAACGTGAGAGGCGCGGGAAATAATCCCTGTTTTGTGCTGATTCGAACTTGCGACCTCTCGCATGAAAGGCAGCGCTTCTAACCACTACACCACTCGCGCCAAAATCACATGCTGGCCTGCCGAAGATAAAACTACGGTCTTCTGGATTCAATTAGACCCACCCCATCACTAACTGTCCCCTTATCTCTTGCTCGATCAGTGCCACAAACTGTTGAAACATCAAAAGGCACTGGAGTATATTTGAGCATCGACAAAAATGAAGATATCAGATCACTTAAAACAACTGCCGCCTACTACGGTTCACCCTTCAACAGTATTAAATTTTGAATATGTGTCAGCAATGCTATGGGTGTGTTGATTAATATATGTTTAGCTTGCAGGCTTGTGAGTAACGTGGCGACATATAACTGTAGCATGGTCACGTGCTTATGACGTTACTACGTCAGAAATAGGACCAATCAATGCTGGCGACGTGAGTTCGTATAGATTAGGGGGATGGTTTGTTGGTCTGGAGATCGTTTTTTATCGTTTAAAAGGTTTGCTTCATCAACAGCAAACTTCAGATACGTTGTGTAATCTGAGGTTTAATTACCATAGTTTTGAACCGCTTGCACGTGACGGTTTATAAAAAGTCAATTTACGAAGATAGCTTGGCAACAGGTAACAGAAAGCACCCCACAATTTCACATCCACAGTGCGAATAATTCGTGCTGCCCCCCGCCCCCATAAAAATTCACCACTACTTATTCTTGGCTTGTCAACTTGAGTAATTGATATAGAACACCTTATCCAAGAATAAAATGGAAATACACTGGCTATGGGCAGGGATTTGAACCCTTCACCTTCAGGTTCGTGGATCAGCGCTCTAGCAACTTAGGTCTCTGTTTGATGTCAAAATTAGTCACAAAAATAAATTGAAAATCACACGTTATCTTATAAAAGTAAAAATATATATTTATTTCAATATAATCAAAATGCACCGGTAACCTGGTAACATAAGGCACATCTTCCCGAAATACTGATTTATGAAGATTATTGACTAATTAACGATTTAAATAAAATACACGATGATTTAAAACAATCAATGTGAAACGAAATGAAATAAGGTTTAAAAATGATTAAACTCGATCAAATTGTTGAAATAACCAACGGAAATAACAAACGGAAGCTATAAACGAAATAGTCAATCATTTCATGAAACATCGGATCACTGGCGCGCAAAATCAGAAGGAATCGACAAATGTTGATTAAGATGCTAAAATATCAAAAATAAAATAAACTACTGTGAAGTTCATTTGTAATCGGGTGGTTGTTACAAAAACGCCAAAACGCAATAAAACCAGCGCGTTATACGAGCCGTCATCCGCAGGTGAAGACAGCATCGTACAGGTAACAACTAGTAACCGGTGGTATCAGCGATAAACATATAAACATTTAAACATATGGAAAGAACGATAGCAATAACTGGATCAATAACATAGCAATAGCTTAATCAGTAACATAGCAATTACTTGATCAATAAATTTTGTAACATAGGTTTGATAAAAACATGAAAACATGAACACCATGCGAACGAAGTTCGTTGGTGACAATTAAAACCCGATACACAACAATACACAAATCTTAATAATAATATCACTCTCATAATTTATCTCCATATTGACTTACGTATTATATGTATGTTCTATATTGACTGAAGTATACATGTATGTTCTATGTTGACATGATTATGTATGTTCTATATTGGCTCACGTATATATGTATTTTCTATATTGACTTACGTATATATGTATGGTCTATATTGACTTACGTATATATATATATATATATATATATATATACATGTTCTATATTGACTGAAGTATATAGGTATGTTCTATATTGACTCACGTATATATGCATGTTCTATATTGACTTACGTATATATGCATGTTCTATATTGACTTATGTATATATGTGCATGTTCTATAATCACTTACATATATATGCATGTTCTATATTGACTTACGTAAATGTGCATGTTCTATATTGACTTACGTATATATGTATGTTCTATATTGACTTACGTATATATGTATGTTTTATATTGACTTACGTATATATGCATGTTCTATATTGACTTACGTATATATGCATGTTTTATATTGACTTACGTATATATGCATGTTCTATATTGACTTACGTATATATGCATGTTCTATATTGACTTACGTATATATGCATGTTCTATATTCACTTACATATATATGCATGTTCTATATTGACTAAAGTTTATATGTATGCATACTTTGCTAGAATCCTTCGGTTGGTTAACCTGAGAAATTTCATTAATTTCTTATCGGAAGTTGGAAGCACCCTGGGAAATCTGATAGCAAAATTTTACATTTTTTTCTGGTGTCAATCGGGATACACGATTGAGAAATGGAACACGTCCCAAATCTTGGTTCTCTTATATAGAGTACAGGTACATGCAGACCACTCAGGCCTAGCCTGCCCAGTGTCCACTGTATATTCAAGTACCCTTCATCTCCCGTCGATAAGCATACTTCATCGGGAAGATACAAGTTCATTCCATCAGGTGTATAGAATACTTCATCAGGTATATGGAAGTATACTTCATCAGATATGTATACAAGAATACTTCGTCAGGTGTAAACAGGTATACTTCATCAGGTGTAATGATGTAATTAGACTGGATGAAGTGCATCTCAGAGACTTGATCTCAGTCCCAGTCAGGTGTTACTGTTACCTATACATCTTGCTTTATACAATATGGCCGACAGGTCACCTAGTACATGTCAATCATCCACGGTGTCAGGTGGTGTCAGGTGGTGTCAGGTGGTGTCAGGTGGTGTCAGGTGGTATCAAGTGATGTCAGGTGGTGTCAGGTGGTGTCAGTTGGTGTCAGGTGGTGTCAGGTGGCATCAGGTGGCGTCAGGTGGCGGCAGATGGTGTCAGGTGGTGTCAGGTGGTGTCAGGTGGTGTCAGGTGGTGTAAGACAGCATCAGGCCTGACTACTGAGGCTTCTGTAGGTGGAGAATATTGAGAGACGAGGTAAGTTCTACATTTTTATAATTAATCCAAGTCAATTGTGCATCGAAAGGTATAAAACGATAGTAGTCATCGAGCTAGGGGTGTTTGCGCATGAGGTCAATGACGTTAGAATAGACTTTTGATGGAGCGTTCATGCCCCAGATGAAGTCGAAGTGGTTGTAGTTGGGGATGTACGTGTGGGACACGAGAGACTTCAGCTTCGTGATCAGCAACGCCACGTCCTGCCACACAAGTCATTCATTATTATTACTGTTATATTATTATTATTTTGAGTGCGGCTTTAGTCATGAGTCTGCCAGTCACACTTTACAAAAGCATAGAATATGAAATTTTAAATAAAATGCAAATCTACCACAATTACATATTAAAAGCATAAAAATTTCGTAGAGGCATAATAAATAAACCATTAAAACATAAAAAAAACATACACTGTCAGGGTAAAAGTATATCAAATTCACAGGACATAGGGATGCAGATGGATTTTAAATAAAAACTATGTGGAAGTGTAGGTTGTTTGGTAAAGATGTGTTTTTAAATCTGTTTTAAATTGAGTGAAGAACGGAGTGTGAGGGGTAGATTTTTGAATAACTGTAGAGCCACAACTTGAAACGAGCGTCCGCCGAACCGAGTGCATCTAAATAATGGTTGGATGAGAACGGGGGTAGAGGAGTGTCTAGTGAAACAGCGAGGCGTATTGACTGAGATTACAACGAGAGAAACAACAGAAGGTGAATCTAACATGAGTCGATGTAACCTATCTCAATGAAATACAAACAAAATCAAGCGACTCAGTGGCACTACAGGCCGAGATGTCACGTTATTGCATAAAACAACGGGGCATAGAAACCTTCAGCTTTGGGACTAATTGTACGCTCTTGTATTAGTTTTTATGTACGCATCTGATATCACAAACCACGTGTTTTTAGTCAATATTGTTTGCGATTCTCCTTGTTGTAGATGATACAAGCTCATCCAAAAGTAGGCCAACTATAATATTACAGGAGTAGGTATATGAGGAGTGTTTACTCATGTAAAGTGCCTTTAACAGCAAGTCGAATAACGACAGATCAATTAAATAAATTTCACTTCATTCTCCCGGCTTAAAAAGCGAGACAAACAAACCCTAAAATAAATGCTTCTATTCATTGAAGTCCGTATGAGATTATAAGATAAACTGAAATGACATAAGAGTAAACTGTACTTATTGAAATTGTACTCAATAATGTATCTGTCAAGTGCATAAACACAATTTATATAAACAGCAGTGTAAACAATTGCCCACCTAACCAATCGGTTATCGAAGATTATGTCCCTTGACACACCACCCACCTAAACAATATGTTATCTATGATTATGTCCCTTGACACACTGCCCACCTAAACAATGTTATTTATGATTATGTCCCTTGACACACCGCCCACCTAACCAATCTGTTATCCATGATTATGTCCCTTGACACACCGCCAACCTCGCCAAATCCCCTACCCAGCTAAATTAAGGTAACTTACCTTATCGGTTTTATAATGTATCAGCATTTTTATTAACGACAGTGAATCAAGTACTTTGTGAAATAAGCCGACAGAAGAAAACATCATGAAATGCTTGAATTCTTCCCAAATCTCACATCAAGAAAGAATTCACGTAACTAATGTTTCTCAGGTGAGATTGAGGTGAGGTGGGTTGACTCAAGCAATCGGGGATAAATGACTTGCTGAGGATCATCGCAGAAAGGTCGACCGGTGGGTAGTTTTAAACCCGCGACCTTTCGGTTACGAGTCTAGTGTTTCTACCACGCGACTAACTGAGTTCTCGAACACACATAGATGCAAAAATTGCTGACCTTTTTGTCAGCGAGCCAGTCATGGCCGCCAGTGTAGAGGACAACAGGGACGGTCATGCCAGTGACGTTATAGGGTGGTGGTGTAGGCTACAAGAGAAAGTCAGTCCACATGAGATAACAATGCTAGTGAAGCCTGTGTACAAACTACAAACGTCAGTAATCACATCAGTAATCACATCTGTATTCCAATCAGTAATCACAACGGTAATCACATCGGTATTCACATCAATAATCACATCAGTAATCACATCTGTATTCACATAAGTAATCACATCGGTAATCACATCAGTAATCACAGCGGTAATCACATCACTACTCACATCGATAATCACATCGGTAATCACATCAGTAATCACGTCGGTAATCACATCAGTAATCACGTCGGTAATCACATCACTACTCACATCGATAATCACATCGGTAATCACATCAGTAATCACATCAGTAATCACATCAGTAATCACGTCGGAAATCACATCACTATTCACATCACTATTCACATCGATAATCACATCGGTAATCACATTGGTAATCACATCGATAATCACATCGGTAATCACATCGGTAATCACATCAGTAATCACGTCGGTAATCACATCACTATTCACATCGATAATCACAAGTAATCATGGTATACAGCAATCACATCAGTAATCACATCGGTAATCACGTCGGTAATCACGTCGGTAATCACATCGGTAATCACATCAGTAATCACGTCAGTAGTTTACATTATACATAGACAACTACAACCCATTGACTTTATGCAGAACACAAGGAGCAGTTGGGTCTCTAATTACTGTTACCTTAAATTTACTTGATTACTTGCTGTATACCATGATTACTTGCTGTATACCATGATATTGTATTGTATTTATAGGCTGATTACGGACGTAATCGTTGTGATAGGCCATTCTTGGCCCTTTACAAAGCTAGCCTATTAATGTGATTATCACGACAATCTGATTAGCCTCACTTATCAGGGGTGAGGGAAAACACCTAATGTGAAAAACCCACCGAGTCTGGGCAGACAACTGACATTTTTCCATTTACGCCACGTTTCAAATTTCTACATATGAACTACATATGCCGCACACTCCACTATGTCGACGGTTATTTACAATGAGATGACGACATAGCGGGGAGGTAAGCGACATAGAGAATACATATAGAGCATCTGAAGCGCAGCAAACATCAGAGGGAAAAAGCCCCAACAGAGCCACACTGCAAGGGCTACCCAGACCCCCATGGGCAATGGGGTTTACGGCGTTTTCAGCCCAAAACATGCCGCAGTTAGTATACTGGTTAGAGCGGGATTCGAACCAGATTCAAAGTCAAACGCTCTAACCACTATGCCAGCTGCCCCCTCATGCTGTATACCATGATTACTTGCTGTATACCGTGATGTCTTGCTAACAGTGATTACTTGTATACCATGATGTTTTTGGTATACCATAATTATTTGTTGTATACAATTTTTTTTGTTGTATACCATGATGTCAACTTGTATATTGTGATGACTTGTTTTCTACCATGATTAATTATTGTATACCAACTTGGTGATGAACTTAAGCTACACAACGGCTGACCTGCGCATAATGCTTCAAGTTTTCTAGTCGAGACTCAAAGTCGTACATCTGGAACTTGTATGTCCGTATGAGCTGAAAATATCCAAAAAGCCGCAGTGAAGGTGACGTCAAAAACAATAATGGGTGTTTAACAGCAAGGTGCAGGAAAACAAGTCTCCACTGTTGACTAGCGCATGAATAGGATGTAGGTATATCTCTGATTATCTACAGTAGTCTGTCCACATAATTCGATTATTTCGGTTAATCTTTCCCGAAACCAGGCTCTTTATAAATTTGAGACGATAGCAAGACTTGTGATATCACTTGAATGTATGATATGGTATCGAAATCTATATCCACAAAAATTGTGATATTGACAAGAATTCTCCACGCATAGCTACACATACATAAAATATCAATAAGGCTTTCTTCCAACTAGATTGTTACCCATTCACGGCTGAGTGATGAACCATGCTCTTCGTAACACAGCAGAAAAAATCATGGATTTCCCTGTTCTTTTACTGTACTTATTTGTATTTCCTGCCACCAACTCATTATTTTTAATTGGATTTTAGAAAATAGCTTCTCTTACAATGTATACCGTGTATGTATTGTACTGAAACCTACAGGTATTAGGCTGTGCACGATGGTAAATAACATGGGCTGAAAAGTGGATGGATGTAAATTAGTTTGACAGCGAAGCTAATAAATGCACTTTAATCTAATACATATATTTGATTTAATTTCATTTTTTCCGTACACAGGATACAATTCAAACCAAATTGTAAAGCTTACCAAATGATAATGTTCAACATGGGGGTGTATCGATGTATCGTTGAATCAGACCCTTGTTATATTAGCCAGCAGAAATTTACTCACTATAAGCTACCTCAGCCATGGCTAGAACAGTAAAGCCGAAGTGGTTTACCCCAATATATTGACCCCTTCACTTCCTGATCCACAGACCAGCACTTCACCTACCGAATGACCCCCCACCGTCCCCTTCCTTAAAACATGGATACATCATGGTGGTACATGAGAGAGTCAAGTATACCTGCACCCAGTGGATCATGTTCTGAGTGGACGTCCCAGCGGGGGTGTGTGAGAGTATGACCGGCAAACGATTCTGGAATGTGGGTGACTGGTACATAAACACTGCCTAGTGATGTCTAGATACACCGTGATAGATGTGTGGTGTGAGTGGTTCAAGTACACGAGTGGTTTGATTGCGAGAGTGGTTTGATTGCGAGAGTTCTTTGACCTTCTAAATGGTCAGATAGCAAGAGTGGTTTGATGGAATGAGTGGTTTGATTGCATTGAGTGGTTTTATTGCATAAGTGGTTTGATAGAACAAGTGGTTTGATTGCGCAAGTGGGTTTATAGGATGAGTGGTCGCAAGGCATGAATCGATAAAATGATCTTGATAATAGAGTGAATGAAATAATTCAGTAATTCACATAAAATAACAAAATAAATAAATAATTCACCGAACCTCAATCGCATTTGCTACATCAATGGGTACATGAAAGAGAAAATCAACATTTTTTAAGATATAAACGTATTATAAATGGCAGACACATAGTATTCATGAGCAGCCTCATTATTCACATCACTTAAAAGATCGTGTAAAATTGACCTTTAAAATGTCCTCAATACGTCCTGATGATTAGTGTAATACTTACAAAGTCGAACTGTTGAACGTGGATACCACCGAAAAGAAAGATGACTGAAACACAAATTCCTCGGATGTATTTATAGTCGCAGACCGTGCGTGCAAGAAACTTAATCACTTCGTAGTTGGGCATGAAGTCCCTCCTGCCGACGACATTAAAGAGTTCCTGCGGCAAAAAAAGTTGGAAATATTAGTCCCTGCCATTTAATTAAGAGGAATGGTTGTTCTTGCTATGAGGTAAATAAAAAAATTCTGCAATAGAGTAAAAAAGCATTCAAAAGTAGATCTGCAATAAAATAAAAATTATGAATGAGTTCAGCCATAAAATAAAAAAGTATAAAGAAGTATTGCAATAGGATAAAAAGTAAAAAAGTAGTTCAGCAGAAAAATAAAAGTATAAAAAGTAGTCCGGCAACAAAGTAAAAAGCATAAAGAAGTAGTCCTGCAATAAGATACAAAGTATAAAAAAGTAGTTCTGCAATAAGATAAAAAGTATAAAAAATAGTTCTGCAATAAGTAAAAAAGCATAAAGAAGTATTTCTACAATAAGATAAAAAGCATAAAAAAGTAGTTCTGAAATAAGATAAAAAGTAAAAAAGTAGTAATGAAATAAGATAAAAAGTAAAACGTAGTTATGCCATAACATAAAAAAGTATAAAAAGTAGTCCTGTAATAAGATAAAGAGTAAAAAAGTATTTCTGCTATAATGTAAAAAGTAAAAAAGTAAAAACTAGTAAATTAATGAGATAAAAAGGATTAAAAAGTAGTCCTATAATGACATAAAGAAATGATTGAAACGAATAGTTCCTGAAATGCGTTACTTCACACTGCAAATGCAGGAATCATTCCAGCGAGGATACGAAAAGTGAAATTGTCATATTTATGAACATTAGGATAACTTGAAAATGAAAAAAAGAAGATCTGCAAAAGTAATCATTCAATGTCATGTCAATGTCATGTCATGTCCCGGTCACACAAGAGTGGGGCAACACATTCACAACTTCGAATTCCAAAACAATAATGCCCATCCATAAACACATGCTATTTGCAAGATTAGTATTTTTCTACAAATGACCTCCATATATATTTCTACAATTCGTAGCATGTACCATGTGAAATGCTTTTGTAACTCAAGGCAAAATGCTCCTTCATAAATACAAGTAATTTCCGACTAAATGTCTTTATGTTTGGTACGTACTATTGGGTAGCCTATAAGCCTAGTCAAACTTTATCCTATCATAAAGTGACCTGAAATGTATGAAATATGTTCACTGAACGTCCCGAAAGCTTGAACATATTTGAGTAATAGCGTTGTAAGGCTGGGCATGTGAGATAAACATGCCATATTTGACCCATTTGCCAGTTTTGCATACCAAATCTATGTAACTGTATGAAAGTGAATTACTCTCCATATATGGTATGGCTTCTATGACTTATCGGGTTATGACATTTGTATACCGGATATTCCACAAAATTAATGCGTTATTTAGTCGATGAAAATATGTGCAATTTTACGTGGGTTATTTCCCCTTGACTAACATTCAGTATAATCAGTGGATCCATGCTTTACTAATATTCCCTATTGATATCATATGGTAGATTTTAATGTCAAAATCTTATATGATATCATATGGTAGATTTTAATGTCATGATCTTGTATGATATCATATGGTAGATTTTAATGTCATA
>WURV02174513.1:0-13963 GCA_011762755.2 Epimenia babai | reverse complement strand
TATATATACCACGTTTCAATAAAGCATCGATTCACTAGAGCATTCCTAAATTTTTTATTCATATATCCTTTAAACTTGGACAAAATTCACGTTGGTCTTATCTCCTCCTAAATGTCACAGCATTTGGTCAAAGTGGCCTCCCTTCGCTCGTAAGCATGCACGAAGTCGACGACGCCCTTCTCCAACCACAATGTCTAAGATGCCCTACTGGAGCCCATCCCACACATGTATCAATGATGCATTGCTCCAGTTCATCAATGGTGGCGATTGGTGATCAGTATACTCGTTCTTACATGACTGACCAAATGATATAGTCGATGGGATTTAGATCCGGCGAATTTGGTAGCCAGAGATCCGGGGCGATAAAAGTCCGGCATTTCTTTTTCCAACAACTCCACAGTTGCCCGCGCTCTGTGAGATGGAGCCCCCATCTTGTTGGAAATCGTAAAAGTCTGAACATTCGCGCTTATTCGCAGGTAACAAACCATTCATGAGGAGTTCCTCACTGTCCACTTTCACGCCGGGCTCCACGAAATGCCCTCGAGTCTTGCTGAGGCCTGATACCCCAACGTACATCATAAGTCTTGCTGAAAGTTGGCCGTGTTTTCAACAAGCTCTGCGGAAATGTTCTTTTTCCTTTTCTCACTCCTGGTATATACCCTGTTATTTTGCATATTTGATGCTCGTGCAGTCGAAAAAATTTTCTCGCATTGGTGAACCATATAGTCAATGACATTTACAGGATACAATTGCAAAAGTTTCCGTGAGCGTTGCAAGCGATTGCGTTTGTTTTTCTCCGCATTCCTTTTTCTCCAACAGCTCAGTTGCTTTTCTTTTCTTGAAGCACCTCAGGCGCAATTTCTTCTCCACAGTCCTGTTATTTGATGGTAGTGATATGCCAACATTGCGTGATGGCTTTCATTGCATCTGATGGGTTTGTGGTTGGTCCTCTTGACTCGGTACCAGCGACTCCACATACGCAATGTCTTCGTCCGTGTATGCCGTTTTAGGTCATCCACTCTCCGGTCGTCTCTCGTGTGAGCCTGTCGTATCGATATGGCGAAGCAGTGCTTTCACTCCAACGCGAGTCCAATCCTTCTAAGGCAGCTTTCACAATACGGGTAGTTCCATAATGTTTGTTCACTAAATGATATTTGATTACCAGATCTGAGTGACTCACCACAATAATGTCATCACAATGATTGCTGATGCCTCTGTGATGTCATTGATGATGTAGTAGACATAAAAGATATTGCATTGTATCGACACAAGATTTTTCTACAGTCTAAACTTTAAATTATGAAAATCAGTTGAGATTTCGCCAAATTATCACTAATATAGTGAATGGATGTTTTTTGAAACGCGGTGTATATCTAGTATATCCTTTCTTTTCTATCTATTGTACAATTAAATAAAAAATTTTATGATTTATATTTATTTATATTAACCATGTCAACTAAGAAGCATATAGGTTGATGACCGCATGATCTTTAACAGTTTTTCAAGAGTAAAGCCGATCTGTCTAAGATGTTCAGTCATGTTGAGATGGTCGGCGTATTTAGGTCTTTGAAAATGATTGTCCTGGTAGTCCTAAGCACTGTGGTGCTTCTTGAGTTTACTTTAAAATCGTCTGCCTACCCAAATAGTGGAGGATAAGGGACCCCAGAGGCACATCAGCAGTCCGAAATCAAACCCATACCAACCTTTTATATAAATCAAATCGGCTAGCTGTTATATTCAGTTCTATTTTTTGATCTCACCACAGAGTCGTAAGGCAAAATGCCATGCTTAAAACCGAAATATTGTTACCAAATTTTTGATAATTTGGTACAACGATATTGGTGGGCCATGGACGTCTAAGAACTCCAGGTGGATAGCACCCGCAGTAAAATGATCGCGAACCTCTGCTGTTGGCATCAGATACCCTCTTCTCGGTATTTGGTCGCCACTTTATGGAACTTGCCCAAGTTCGAACTATTGCTTTTCTTTTGTCAAATAAATGTTGAGGCATAGTGATATTGGATGCCACTGAATTCCGGAGTTTCACAAAGCAATCCATATTTGATTGCCTGTAATACAACCTTGATAACCTGATACTAACTACACCGAAGAACTCCGAACTGATACTATTCACACTGAAAAACCTCAAATTGATACTATCTACAATAAAAAGCCTCCGTATTTACAGACTGTCAGCACTTAAGAACCCGCTGTAAATATTAAAAAGAGACAAATTTTGTCTCTGAAGTTTCATTTGACAATTTTGCAAATCTTTACCCCTACTACCCACTAACTATATAAAGACATTAATTACATCCATCTGTCCACTACTACACCCTCAGCTCCTTTTAATCATACAGCACGCCGCAGCTTGACAGAGGCTTCCATTAATATTTTTACACCCACAATCAATAGACTTTATATAGTCCCTGTTTTCAAACGTCATCTTGTCCATTGTACTCTTAATCTTCTATCCTTTCAATTTATCATACACCTAAAATGCATAATCCCTTAAACCGCTTTACACATTGTTGGCAGCATTGAATTTTAGTAACAAAGAAAACATCTCTAGGTAATAATTCGCTTTTTTCTTTTTTCCTAAATCCTCAACGTTTTGTATCACAACCATAAGGACATCATCCTTATACAATATTCATTAATGTGTAAAAAGATATGTTTGGGATGGTTTTGCCTATGATGGAATTATTAGGGTTATGGCGGACTCAAGAAAACCGCTGTCGATTTCCTTTAAAAATTCAGCCTGCAATCTATTTTCAAAAAATGTGCCATCTGGCTCATAAGTCCAGTGACTTTACTGTGCTCGAAACAAACTTAAAATAGATTTATTGTCCATAGCGGCATCAGTTTTTTTCACGTAATGAAACCTAATTTAGATAAAGGCAGAATAAAATTACCTCAAATTCTGGAGGCATGTATTGCCAGAAAATTTTGACTGACCCTTCACCCAAAATGTTTCACCCGAGTCTACAAATGCCATATACAATTTGTCAGAAAATATTACCTGTATTTTTTCAAATTAAAGTTTATGTTATTGATGAGTAGTAGATCATATTGGGTTCGATTGTACCGGATATAGTGGATAAGAGTGACAGTCGATATAGTGAGATATGCATACAAATGGAGGCGAATGTCATCAACATGGTATATAATTTGAAAGATTGATTGATTGATTTTGTTATAACCAAGTTATTGAGACTGTATCGCCCCGATATAAGGCAGTGACTCAGGGCACCCAAGCCCATCCTGAGCCCTCAGACATCCATGTCATCAGCAATCAGTACGCGACTATGTGTGACCGCCAGCCATATACGGTCCACCGTATTCAATGCGTGTCGAAATGGGCTGATAGCGGCAACGTAACGTCGCGGTAATATCAACGATCACGACACGCAGTCATGCGCGTCGTGATAGATCTGGTGCAGAATATACCGCCACTGCGAGACTTGACCATTGTCACCTGCTCTAGATCAGACATAATAACGCGAGCTGGGCGAGCTAAACTCGGGTCAACTCAATAACCATTAAACTAATCTAGACATAATAACGCGAGCTGGGCGAGCAAAACTGAAGTCAACTCAATAACCATTATACTAATCTAGACATAATAACGCGAGCTGGGCGAGCTAAACTGAAGTCAACTCAATAACCATTTAACTAATCTAGACATAATAACGCGAGCTGGGCGAGCTAAACTCGGTTCTACTCAATAACCATTAAACTAATCTAGACATAATAACGCGTGCTGAGCGAGCTAAACTGAGGTCAACTCAATAACCATTATACTAATCTAGACATAATAGCGCGAGCTGGGCGAGCTAAACTGAAGTCAACTCAATAACCATTATACTAATCTAGACATAATAACGCGAGCTGGGCGAGCTAAACTGAGGTCAACTTAATAACCATTATACTAATCTAGACATAATAACGCGAGATGGGCGAGCTAAACTCAGGTCAACTCAATAACCATTAAACTAGTCTAAGTTTGTTTTTTGGGGGCTATTTATAGGAATTAATGTTTTGATATCGTGTATGGGAGTAAATATGAGAACTTTCTACCAGTCACCTTAACTATGACCTTCACTCTTTACTTCAACTTCAGACTTACTAAGAAAATAGGCAATCAATTCTTACTCTTCAATATCCCCCTCTTCAGGAGAGTAAATCACCAAAAAGGGATTTAAATAGCATGGATAAGAAGAAATGACATCAAACAAAATAATATTTAGATTTAATCAAAATAAAATCAGCATTTATTGTCGTCCCTTGTCCAAGTCTATCCAACATAATTAAAAACTATCGAGTGTATTGCATGAGTGAAAATTTATATAGACACAGTAACTGTTAAATGGCATAGTTATTGTCCTATGTTGACTTTCGTCTGTCTAGTGTTTTAAAATGAGAAAAAATTCAATACATTTACAATTCGTACATATAGATTAATTAGTCATTCAGTCATCCATCCAGTCCGGAAGTCAGCCATTTATCTACCCACTGAGTTAGCCACTCAAACAGCCGGTTATGTAGTCAAAATAGTCAGCCAGCCATTCAGTCAGTTAGCCATTTAACAGGCCATGTCAACCAGTCAGTTAGCCTGTCAACAGGTCAACCACTCAGTCAGCCAGTCAGTTAAATGTCAACCAGCCAGTCGGCTAAATCTGTCAACAAGCCAGCCAGGAAGTTACTGAATTGCTTGGTTAGTTGGCTGATTGATTTCCTTTGGTGATGGTGGCAAAAAAAATTATATATAGAAGTGTTTATTTCTTAGTGCACATAGAAGGAAACCCTTCGGGGTAAACGCCGGTTTTGACGATTTTTTAAGCTTATTTTAGTGGCAATTCGTGACTTCCTGTAGAAGCTGTTATTCTCATTCGCCGACTAAGCTCTATGTAGTTAGCCAATGTGTTCACTGGTGACTAGCGGCCATTTGCTGTTTGCAATACACCGTCTGCATCATGTCATATGACACGGTCCACCAACTCTGCCATCCATAAGCATAGCGGTCGCGACTCGACCAATCAACATCATAGAACATGATCATGTGGTGGGTATTCTGTCAGCTTATGTCAAATCACAGATATTCATGTTGTTCGGCAGCACACTATTCGACTGATCCCAGGTACAGGGATTTGATCCTTTAAGATGGACATCGAAAGGCACATCTTTTCACGTTTCATTTCTTTTAAGACATTTACAGACAGTACGAAGACCAATAAATAGAAGGTATAAATAATCTTCCTTAACTTCCATTCTTATACCGTATGTTAAATCGCCTTATCTCTGATCCATGATTGAATATTGACCAATATAAAACAACATTTTAGCTGATGATATGTTGCAGGAAAATACATTACATATTGGTTGGGGTCAAACGACCAAAACAATCCATCATTCTATTCATCCAGACTACCTACAAAAATTGACGGAATTTGGAACCCATTTTAGTCAGACTATCAAAATGAAGGGAGTACTAAATACTAAATACTAGCCCAATATCATATAATGGAAATGATATTACCATTTCAAATGCATTCTTAAAACTGAGGGCGGTGCATCGAGTTCAGCAAAAGATTTGGTAAATTCAATACAATAACGCTTATTCCTCAAATACAATCAATACACAATAACTACCATGGGACATACACAATATACATAGTAATGAAGGAAATGTGGAAAATTATGAATGTACACACAGAAATATTAATATAAAAACATATCATGTCTATTATAATCTTCCTAAGATTGTATGCCTGTTTAATTAAACTAAACTAAATTTCACACAATGAGTGGCTATTGCAGTATACAAGAGAATGGGAGGTGACCGAAGTCCAACTTATTGTACATCACCCCCGGTAGTTCTTTTACAATTAGCATTATAGCCGTTCATTTTTCGAGAGAAAATTAATAGAAAAAGGAAATAAAAACACTTGTCTATACGTTCTATACATTATATTTACCACATAAAATCAATACTCTTTCAAAAAAATAATATCAAAATAATATCAAAATCATGGTATAAAGTGATTGTTATAATGGAAAAAACTGTACACATATACTTGATTATTTACAAGGTAGATCTATAATATACATAGTTGCTAAATCTTTTCATACGTATTTATTGGTTGATGTTTATATTTTTTTCTGTAGTGTAGCTTCGCTTCATACTAATAGTAAGATCATTCCATAGTTTCACTCCTGTATTGCCAAGAGACATTACTCGAATGTTTGTACGCCCGTACGTTACTTTAAAATTATCCTGGTTTCGTAATAGATTGTTAATATTATTTCGAGTTTTTATGGTGGTGAATTTACTTTGAATATTTACAGGCAACAAATTGTGAAAAGCTTTCTATACGATACATGTTGTTTTAACCTTGACAATATCATATATATGAAGCAATTTAAATTTAATAAAAATGGGTGTAGTATGGTCACAATGGGAAACATTGCCGATTATCCTAACTTATTCTCCGATACCTGAATGAGGTGCCTCTTTTACACGATACCTGCCTCTAATCAGAGATTTGAAACCGTTACATTCGATCAAGGTAGCTCTTATACATGTTGCAGACAGTATTTTAGTTATTCAATACTGACATTGTATCAGGAATCTATCATGGCCTTGGTAGTAACATTTTGGTAGTTGTCGGTGAAAGTGTTAAGAATACATACTATAATATCTGATTGACTATGGCGTGCTGCTGAACTCAATTTTTCTTAACCATCTGCCATATGCCAAAAGCCTCCTGTCTAGTATCTGGTATCACATTTTATGAGTTCAATCAGGTCGGGACATAGTAATATGTATGGTAACTATATCATTAAGAATCGCCACTCTTCAGATAGCCTTGCCAGCAAATATTTTGATGTCATTGAGAAAAGTTATTTATTAACCATGGTTGCTTCCCACTGACTCTAAATCAAAGCGTCAAACACCATAACCCGTCCACCGTGTTAATATAGTTGATCTTTGTTGTTTAGTTGATTTTTTTGCATATTGTTAGCATAACAGACCCTCTCAGAGCATTCTAAAAAAGTTAAATACAGTATTCGAATACACAGGTGCATGTCTTCCTTTGTCAAGCACCAGACCGGTCATGTGGTGGTTGTGAGTTCAAGCCGCACATAAGCCAACAATTCTTCCTGTGTACTCCTCTTCAGCTCATCATGATTCACCGGGCTATCCTCCCATTAACTTTTCTCTACTTAGAGAAAATAGCAATTGTCTTGATTACGTGGTAACAGGAGCGAGGTCACGAGACGTACGATTCAGCACCTACTAGTTTTAACAATCTTATACATAGATTTCCCATGAAGAACGACCATGGACGCATCAACATGACTCACCCGTACGGGTTATGACATGTTTTGTGATACCTACTAGCCAACCAATTGCATATTGTTATCTCGTGGCGTGCTGTAGTCAGCGTTGTGAAGCGCGCCGATCGAGGTGTGGTGAGCTCCTAGGCAGGAACTTAATGCACACAGACGACACCTATATTTAAATCACATTTAACTGTCCACATATTATTATCGCTTCACTGCTTCATAATGCCCCGGGACGCTTATTCCAACACAATATTCAATCAATCGCCAGCGACCACATTCACAAAGCCGTACCATTAACCTATTAGTACTGCTCTAACGAACAATGCATTTATCGGGTTTTTACATCTCCCATCCCATAAACTCATTAATTTTATAGGTATGCCAGACATCATACCTGTATTAATAACTAGGTCAATACCTATGCGGTATACTGACCTGATAACCAACACAGCAACTATGTGAACAACTTGTCTTCACTCTAGAGTAGACAGTTTTTAGAACAGTGCCATTTCTTTTATCAGGGTTTTTTTTTGGAAGAAAACGCCTAAAACCCATGTACTACCGATGGGGTCTGAGTAGCCTTTGCAGTGTAGTTCTGTTAAAGATTTTACTCACTGATGTGACTATGTTTCAGATGCTCTATTGATGGTCTCTATGTCGCTTACCTTCTGGCTATGTCATCATCCAATAGTAAATAACCATTAACTATCATAGACTTAGCGGAGTCTGCAACGTTATGTTGCACGTCTGTAGAAGTTTGGAACTAGTAGCGTGAATGAAAGGTCAATTGTCTGCCCAGACTTGGTGGGTTTTTCACAGTAGGTGTTTTCCCCACCCCTTATTAGTGAGGTTAATCAATGTTTCGTGTTAGCCATATTTATAGGCTAGCCTTGTAAAGGGCCAAGAATGGCCTAAACAAAGATTAACTCGGTCATCAGCCTATAATTACAATATAGGCAATAACTAATACTATAATCTTCTTGTACCTTATTTGATGACTGTTGGTAAGAACAAGTGGTAATAAATACAGTATGTATCGGTGATGTTTCTAAGTTGTGGGTACACAAGAACTTAGTGAAAAAAAAGAAACGAAAAGGACAATCTTTCTGTCTTCGCTCATCACAATTTTCCAATATGTTCGTATGGATTGTTAATTATGCATAATTCCATCGCCGCGTAACTGCCGATATAGGCTTCCTCTACTATTTACTATTATTATACATCAATATATTTCTAGTCATTTATCTCCAGTCATTTATTTGCTTATTGATGAAGCGAACAGAGTTTTTTATGGAGGCAATATTATGACTGCTGTTGGAAGTGCTATGTTCTAGAACAGAACAATGCTATGCACAGTCGACTATTTCAAAGAACATACTAAAATAGCGCGATGTTCTAATTTTGAATCGGCACCAAACGGGATTTTCCTCGCGCTTTCCACTACATGAAATGAGAAAGATATTCGTGCTGGAATATTGATGAAGATTTGTATGAAAGTGGTTTACTGTCAATTTCATCAGTATATAATGAGACAATCAATACATGCGCAACTGACATAAAATAGCACCAAAGCCTCATTTTTCCTCTTTGTGCCATACCAAGTAGAATATTTAAACATAAAAAATATTGCAATAAAATGAACTTGAAAAAAATGATAATGCACATTGAATCGTCTTCTGCCAATGTTGGCATTTTTTCTTAAATTTTCTCAAGACCCGCTTATTGCAGAGGTCTATTATTTGGCAGATATTGTCCTTGGGTTAGTCACTTATAGTTTGTTCATGGTATCATCATCGCAGTTAGGGGAGGTAACGTCTGCTGATGTTAATATTTTTTAAAAAATTCTTTCTCAAGAACCGTTTATCGCAGGTGTCTGCAATATGGCAGATATTCACCTTGGGTTGGTCTCTTCTAGATTTATTCATGGTATCGTCATTGCGCCTAGGGCAGGGAACTTATGGCAATGTTCGTATTTTTTATTTAAAAATTTTTTTGTCAAGACCCGCTTATCGCAGGGCTCTGCCATTTTACGGATATTTTCTGTGTAGGTTTCATTCAGATTTGTTTAGGGCATTTCTATTTGGGCAATTAGACGTGATTTCAGCCTAGGTTTTTTCCACAAATCTGTATTTTCTTGTTTCAGTGTCGTAATGGGTATTGTCGGGTCTCTTTGGCCTCTTATCCTGTTTGAGTATCGTAATGTGTACTGTTGGGTCTCTTTAGCCTCTTATTTTTGATGTCAAGCCATCTCCTTGCTGTCTTGTTCCAATATCAAGATGCCTTCCTTGCCTTCTTGTCTTGTTTCAGTCACGTAATGGCAATTGTCAGGTCTCTTTGGCCTCTTGTTTTGATGTCACGCAGTCTCCTTGTTGTCTTCTCGTTTGAACATCAAGATGGCCTCTTCTTTCGTCTTTCTTTTTTCCATCTTTTTTCCGGTAAGTGTCTTAAGGCCTCTTTAGCCTCTTGTTCATATGAAAATCTATAATAATTATGACTATTTTATGAATACTCAATGTGATATTGACATATATGGCCTGTATGTTATACACGGAATAGAATTAGTATCAGGCATGTTCAGGACAGTAGTGTTATACATAATAATTACAGGTACACTAACAATAAGATCCAGGTGTTACAAGCTATATATAAAACTGCAAACAATTTATAATATAAAACTTGAATGACTTGAGAATTTGTCGGTTGTGACAATCCTTGTCATCCAATGACTCACTCTCATCAAACTGAAGACACAAATGTAAGAAAATGTATAGCCTAATCAACAAATGAGTAAATATTTAGAACTCATAGTAGTAGCCGTGTGAGACAGTTAAAATATAAGCAAATAAAAGTGATAACACCTCTATGGCTCACTGCGGAGATATGGATCACAAATTTCGAATGTTCAAACATACTTCATAAGGTGAATGAAGATGAAGTTGAAGAATGACCTGATGAAGAATGTTCTAACATTCGAAGGCTCGTGATCCATATCTCCACAGTGAGCCATAAAAGTGTTACCACTTCTATTTGCTTGAATATTTAGAGATATGAAAAGCTATTTCAACATCGAACTATGCTCTACAGTAATATCACTAACAATAAAAATTCTGACACATTCATCGTGCAGTGATAATTCAAGTTTTAGATATCGGTCGGTCGTATGGTTTCTCAGCTATACACTTAAAATAGGTTAACACAGAACACAGAGCATTTAACGACTGGTTGCCATCCATTCGGTTGAGACAATCCTTGTCATCCAATGAATCACTCTCATAAAAGTGAAGACACGAATGTAAGAAAATGTACAGCCTAGTCAAGGAACCAGGAAAAATATTTATAGATATAAACGGCTATTGCCAACATAGAACTATGTTGTGTTTACCTGGATCTTCAGGTGGATTCTCCGTTATACTTCTACAAGACGCGCAACAGGTTCTACTCCAGGTTGTACATGCATCGGGATGACCCAGTAACTCTTGGCAATTCTTGTACCGGGATCCTTGATGTGTAAACACCGGCAGTTTGTCCACGCATTCTGTAAGAACACGTTTAACTGCTGCTACAGTTCTACCATAAATAAACCGTCTGTTCAGGTAATGGATTGAAAGTTTCGGACTATTACAATAAAATAGCATAATATGTGTGTGCTTTGTGGCTAAGTATACATATCACTACTGTAACAGTGGCAAACTTAGCTGTTAGTGTAATAAATTTAGCTCGTCTATAACAAACTGAGTGGCTTGGGTCATGCAAAACCCGCCGGTCCAGCGTGTAGAATTTGGGACGACATAAGTATGGGACATGAGACAAGGTGAAAAATTCCTTCATAGGTCCCTGTACTTTGGCAATATTGTCTGCAGGCAATTATCTGCTAATTTACGAAGGAAATGAAATGAAATTTATTTGTTTAAAGTGTACATATTAGCAGAGCTGTCAAACACACTTTACATGAAACAAGAGCCTAATGGTCTAAGACTATAATGTAATTACTTAAAAATTATAGAAAATTAACATCTAACAGTATACAGGTAATACAGATCAATGTTAGATACAACCATGTACATTTAGAGTAAACATGAAATGGATAACAATGTTGAATAATTCGGTGGAAAACAGAACAAGTATCGAAAAAAGGAAAATAGAACAAATATCGAAAAAAGGAAAAAAGGAAAAAGGAAAATCCTATGCAATTATAATAACCGCTCCCCGGATATAATGTCCTTATCCCGCCACGAACGTATTATCCGTAATAGACGGAAAAAACTCTCGTACTTTGGCAATATCGGAGTCGCCTCCCAACGATGTAATTATAACTGCGCCGCTGAGATAATGGCCTTATTAAGATAATTCTGCGAATATAGACATGTATTGAGTCGGGTATTTACCAAATGCTAAGACTAATTAACGATCGAATGTGAGGGCTATATTTAACGTATCCTGTGGTCTTCGATCGGAGAATGTGGCATTATTTTCGCGATAATTTGCTGTAGCCTGCAGAATAATGATCATGTGAACCGTACATAGGCCTATATAAGTTATAGTTGACAACACAGCAATCGTGAAAATTCACCCAATGCCTCGGTATAAACGGTTTCACGGAATTATTTTAGCAGTATAACCACCTCATCCCTTATATACACGCAGATGGCATCGAAGTTTTGTTTGTAAAGATTGAAAATACGGTTGGTTAAGTACTAGGCTGACAATCCTGTTTGGCAGGTCTCTAATCGGTATTATTCTTATTAGCGCCGATGTGTCCAGCCCAGCTATTTAACCAGGACTTCCTCTTTGCGTCGTATCAATATTTTTTTTTATAATGTGGATATCTTGACCAGTTACTTTAGTTAGTTCTTTATGGTAAAAACTTTCTAATAACGGTTCGTTGTGGTAGTCTTTCAACTTGTAGGTCACGGGTGACGTTTTTAGTATTTTATCTATCGTAAATATCTATCGCTACAATTCTGTAACTTTTTTCAGTTGGGTGAATTCTCAACTGCTCTGTAAAATGCTACTAAAATGGCGATATACAAATGTTAAATGATAAAATATGGATATACACAAAATTAAAAAAAGAAGCTTTGCCAATCGACGACATATTCTTTTACGGCTTCTTTTTCGCAACTATACCTAACGAATCAATGCCGCTAGAATTTCCCGGTTGGCTTAGGTCGTAGTATAGTTCTTCCATTACTTTTTGTATGGAGACCACTCTATTGGCAAACTTCCGCGTCTCTCTAGTTGTATGTTTCGAGGTTCATCGAGTCAATACATCAAGATTTCCTAACAAGTCTCGAGGGACATTAAGTTCGTCGCTTCCATCATCTCGCGGTCTAATTCGGAGAGGGCTCCTACCCGGGGCGGTGTCGGAGGATGACGGACACTACACAACATTCTCGGATCCACTAATGCCATTATCTTCATTGTGCGCCAAAAAGTTTACCGATGACGGAAGGAAACATTAGCACATTTGCTTAGTGACCTTGATGGTTTGACTAGCGTCACGTGGCGAGGATTTTTAGTGAGCGTTTAAGCTAATCGTTCTATTATGTTTGTTCTTATCGAATAAATTGCTTATATTTCTATGATGAGACGCTTTCGTAAATAATTTCGCCACTCTCTCGTCCGACTAGGACATGAAATAAGACGATTTTGCGATTTTTTATTGTCTTTATACTTTTATTAAGCGATTTACGCGTAATATATTTTATTTCACCCGACTGCGGTCATCGCTTTCAATGCCGCCATCCTCGACAACTAGAGCACCTGCGGTATCGCGGGCGATATCCAAAGGGAGAAGCGTTACACTCGGGACTGTCCAGGGCGACGTAGCCCTGTTATGACCCTACGACGTTATTAGCGTGGTCCAGATCCTTGCGTCAGAGGATCCTCGACAGAGCCGAGTTCCGAGATGACTTTAACGATGGGATGAGATTAACCAAGGCCGTCCACTATTTGGAACCCCGTACGGTGATGGGAGAATCAACTGGGGGTTTTGCGCCGGAACGAAATATTTTCGAATGTGGACGCCATGCACTTTAGAGACCACTTATATAAGACGACCTATCCTAAAGAAAGGTTCCACGTGGTGCATCAAAGAATCGGTCGCTTCCCCTGCCACCTTGTACAGCGACTTGAAATGACGCAGATTCAAGGTTATTTCCTTTCTGGTCGGGTACAGAGAACCGTTGCTGCCAGGTATCTATTGACGAATATCGACACTTAGGTCGTCTTTCGGACCTGAACCGGCTTATCCGTACCAATGTTTGCAGTAAGTCTATAGCCGAATGCCGCTGGAGCTCTGCAGTAACAATTTCGGTAGTAAATATGCTACTATTTACTATATGGCTATATAAAAATTTTTCCCGTCCGTACATTCTGATTGAACCCGTGTATTGGTGTCGATGACGGCAATAAGTCTATAGTTTCCGTAATAAATATACTATTTACGATATAGCTTTAAATAAATTTTTCTCGTTCATACTTTCCAATAATCATTCAACATAGAAATGTCGGCAGTAATGTATAAGATACCTCTGAGCTTCCTTCGTCGACTTTTTGAAAGATTTCGACTTTCCCATTACCGCGAGATCTGGTTGCGATATAAATAACAAAG
>WURV02174502.1:0-13965 GCA_011762755.2 Epimenia babai | reverse complement strand
GCGCTGTAGCCGTAACCGTCGCTGTCCCTTGTTCGCTGGAAGTAATCGCTCTGTCTCGGTTCCACCCCCCTCAGTGCTTCACCCGCTCTAAATCAAAGACAGCGTATGAGGCAGTAGATAATACAGTGAATAACAAACTGGATAACCATCACGAGCCAGAGAAAAATCGTAAATAACATAATAATAATGTTTTAGGGCTACTTAAATAATGGTTGTAAATGTAACTCCCACCAACAATATAATTAATATAAAAAATATAATAATAAATTGATAATAATAAAAATAATAATGTTTTAAGTTTCCTTAATTAATGGTTATAAATATCATTGCCACTGATATAATATCGCTCCCTTATGATACGCTTATGGAATTTTATGCTTATCTAATTCTATACAAATATGTCCTACATAAGTTTTTTTTTCAATTTAATAATAAACAAAAATATGCATGTAAGACATTAAAGATCAAAAGTTGAGCGTTATTGACAATAAAGTCATGAAGTAGCCAAGATACACACGATCCGGAGCGTATCCAAGATCCAGAAACTAGACGGAAGAAGCTCTTATATAACCGCACTGAAAAGGCTACCCTCAGCCATTAACAAACCGGAAAACATCACAAGGATGATCCAGATTGCGACCTGCCTGCCCCCCCCCCCAAGCTGTGTATGACCACACCAAACACAAAAGGCGTTGTTATTTTATGAGGGTCTAAAAGTTCATATCTATGAAGACGACGCACGATTCGGGATGGATCCGGGTCAGGCCACTCGCTCCCGTCAAGAACGACGTTCTTTGGTTCGCCCTGAAACGATCGAAGCACGAATTACTGCCGTGAAAACAACAGTCCGGGATGGCCCCCGAGACATACCCACCCTGTCCGTATAATGTGATGTTAATCAGGGTCGCCAATGCGGTTCTTTAACTAGCCGGAGAGAACGCTAGAAAAACCCTAAACCCGTGTTTTGTACGCCCTAACCTAAAGTTTCAGGTAAGACGCAATGGCCTATTACAATATACCGAATTATTTTGATTTATTTATATCAGTGTTTACAATGTTTAGTAGTAAATTAAAGGTCAATTTGTGACCGTGTCTATTCAAATATCCATATGAGCTTTTCTATCTTACATTATATAGTACAGTTATGCTGAATAATAATGTATAATATATGCTTCAAATACTATATATATATATATATGTCATATACATATATTTTACGCTATACTTAAGCACGAGTATACTGTATAGTGTAGGATAGAAATGTCTGTATGGATTTTTGAATGGAAGATGGAACAAATAGGTTCAGGATTCAATAAGTAAAGATTGCGAATATTCGTATTAATAAATAAATCAATAAATATACATGTATTCATGAGATTTTTGTGGTGTGTAGTGTTTCTGGTTATATTAGAGTGTTCATAGTTGCGTAGTCCATACTAATCTGGGAATCTGCAATTCTGAATCAAATAGCCAGTGCTATGTTTCGGTTATCATATTAGATATAGTAGCTACCATGACTGAAGACTTAGTAATGGAACACCCGATACAGCTTTTGGGCACTTAGGACTTACCTGAGATCAGTGATGAATATTTCTGGTAGGAAACATACTAGATCGCATTTACATCTGTTTAGCATCTCATTAGCATATCATTAGCATCTCATTAGCATGTCTTTATAGTAGTGAAGCGCATTATGAGAGTCAAAATAGAAGATGTAAAGTGTGGAGAGTAGAGACTGGACACTAGAATTGGATTTGATTAGACAAAAAGCAGCAAATATAAATATAGACAATAAGAGTGATATAGAAGATAACTGGATAATTGCAGATGAGGAAACAAGTATTGTGCCAGTAATATAGAATTGATGATTAGGGCATTTTCATTAATTGTGAAGGAACAGAAATAAACCATCTGCAACGTACATTAACGTACTGTAGGTATATATATACGAATTTCATAAAAATGCCAAGGTATTTTTTAGCAGTTGTAGAATTAATATCAAATGGAAGAAAATCCAGTGTTGACAAACATTTGCAAATTGTGAAATTTCAATAGATTGTAACTAAAATCAATAAGTTCAAGGAAATAACTGAAATTCGTAATAAAATCGAAATGGTATCTATATTTTTGATTGTAATACATTAAAATTGTTTTAGTATTGAGAAAAATAGCAAACGATGCATAAGAGGGGGGTGACATGGATTAATCTCAAGGGGGAGTAAATCATTTTTGGCATTCATAAATGCTGGATTGGCAAGTAAATTGGAGCATGGAAAAATGCAAAAGATATAGAGGCAGTTAAATGTTAAAATCTACATATTGTCACAATAAAATTTTTATCGGAAATCGCCAAAATACTGGACAACTTAAGGACATGCAGTTTATTGAAAATCAAGCAGAAAATAAAAATCACTATCCATGGATTTGTATTAATTAAAGTTCAAGCGGCGTTAGCAAAATACCACATGCGGAAGATGCTACGAAATCAATATATACCGGGGCCATTCACAGAAATCAATGTATCAACATATAACGCAGTTATGTTGCAAAAACATTAATTTTGTTATTGCAGCTAGAATCACCTAAGCCATAGCTAACTCTTCCATGATCAATTTTAAGGCGGTTTTTGATCAAAAAATGGCAGTATACCGGCTAAACATGGATCAAACGAGAGTCCTCCGGATTTAATATCGGTTTAATAGCAAACATTCTAAAACCCGGAAAGAGAATCGATAATACTTCTTCGAATTAACAGATGAGTTGAACAACTATTATTGTATCCTTGTGGATATCTACATAAAGAGAACCCCGTAGTTTGTTCTATTCCATCATTTCGAGGTAAGATAGATCAAACAGCACCTGTGATCATCATTTGTTAAGACTCTATTCAACTACAAGTCACGGTTTAGCTACTGTATGGATAGTCGATACATTTAAAGTTTAAATCATTAATCCTAAAATATTGTCATCATAAAAACACGTCGCCGAGCTGAATGTCGATCGAGACGCACGTTAAAAACGGCACCGAAGTGACAAACTCAAAACATACCTCAAGGTCGATATATTGGACGGACCAAACGTTACCGTAATCCAGGGTGTAAACTAAAGTCGTTATTTTTGCCCTAATATCAATTAATCATATTTTTGTATCACTATGACAATTTAATCGAAAAATACCACATTTTATGAATACTTGTACACTAAGTCCATATACGTTTTTTTCAGCGAACTTTCCTTTTAGGTAAAAATGGAGTTATTTGCCATTGTTTAGTGAACCATTGTTGAGACAACTAAATTAAATATGACTTCATGACCCGAGGAGATGCAATGACTTACCCGTGGGTGGGCCAGGGTTTAGGGCTGGGGGTTGTCTGTACAGTACCTATTCCCTCCACGGATGTTGTTAAGTTCACTACCATTGTAGTAGTTGTTATAGAGTTGCTATAAAATACAATTAATGACGCAAAACACCGACATAGGTGTGGTAGTTAATTGATTTTATGAGAGGGGCGAGCTATTTCATGTCAACAAAATCCATTCAAAAACCAACCAAGTGACAGCATTGAACTAAATGGTTTTTCTTACAATTTTTTATGCACCCAATGTTCAAAGAAAACGTACATGCGTTGTCTGCATGGTGATACTCCGGTAAAATTTTAATCATCGTGGCAGACTAGCAGGCCTTTCACTCATGACCATGTTGCAATTCAATTCAAATTATTCGATTAACCCTTCCGGGTATATGAAATTATAGACAATAATGATAGACAACAGCAGTATATAGTAAGTATAGACTAATGTTTCAATGTTAAATAAGAAAAAACGTACATAGTATCTCTCTTTTTTCCAGAAAAGCCTTAAGTTAAACTGCTAGTAATTTTCAAGAATCGACAATCAGAAATCTTCGTGTCCATTTGCATGAACTTTTTCTATTGCATGAACTTTTTCTATTTTAATTGCTCCTAAGGAGTGTGCAATTTAACCGACAATTTAACCGACAATTTAACCGACAATTTAACCGACAATTTAACCGACAATGACCGCTGAATGTCATGCAACTCACCGTGTGGTGCTGGAGTCCTCATAGTCATACGGAAATAACTCTAAATCGGTAAGGTTACCATCAGTCGCGTTCCCAGCGGACAGAATACCGTCATCGTTGGTAACGTTAGCCATTTGTCGGCCATAACTATTTATGCAAAATACAGAATTCGCGAGAGATCAATTGTAGAACTTGCCCCTTATTTTGGCCAAGTCGAATAATAACATACGCGATTTATTTAACTTGAAGCAGACGGAATTAAACAGCATTAGTATGGATGAAATTTTAGTATAGAAATACGTTGTCATATTAACCCTTCAGCTGCCAAAATTTATTCAGTATCCTGTATTTCGTGTAATTATATCAATATCAGTGTTGGATGAAATATGAAACTAAGGCACTATGACAATTACTCTATTTTTAAAATCATTAAATTTTGCAGCATGTCTGTAGTTACCGAAACTCATCAACCATCTGTTGAAAGGCAAAAATTTGGATGTCTATATTAAGCAGCGTATGTGGACATACATACTGTGCTCCCTATTTTATTCATATTCGATTAACATATGATACGTAGGACATGAGAAGTACTTGAAGTAATACTTTCTTGGAAATACTGGGAGTAATATTTCAATCGATAAAAAGGATTTTATTTAATTTAAATACACTGATAGAGAATAAATTTTATTCAGAGAAATAAATCATTCTTTTCTCTATACCTACTATTGAACTTGTGCAAAATGCAATAACGCTGTACCTACCTGACATTGTTGTCATCAGTGTAGCCATCAGTAATGTTACCAAGACTAGACGCACACAATGCACAATCATTAAACAGATGAGATATTCTCAACATGTCATACTCATTAGTATAAGTATGATAATCAGGTAACTGTAAATAGTTGCGTGATAGAAAAATTGAAGAAAACTATACACCAATCCCAAAAAATATCAATGTGGTGTGCCCCAAGACTCAATTTTAGGCCCATTATTGTTTATAATCTTTATGGAAACGAGACATTTACACTATGGTATGTGTTTTATAGTGTCTCTTATTACTTGCAGATAGTACTCAATTGTTGTACTCACTGACAATTACATATTTTACAGTAATCAGAAATGAGAAACATCATTTTGACAAATCATACCTAAACATAAAAATGAATTATGAATACAATTGTACTATTATATTTATTTCAGCATATATTTTCTACGCAGTATAATCACACCCCATTATCATTTTGCGCATTTCTGCCAATTATTATGTATGTGTTATGCATTGCTGTAAGTGGGTACACAATGACGGGCCTCATCACTCTGTATTGTATAACAAAGATTACATAACTCGCAATGACTCTATACTTTGTCAACTGTCTAAGGGAATGAGTCCGTCTGCGACGAGTCTCAGTCAGCATTCGGCAATATGGTAATGACAGTTCCGATGACACGGATTGGTAATTAAGTGCCGATTTCAAGAAACCTTATTACACGACGATAACAGAATTATCCATTACTTACTCGTGACGTTTCAATGATTCATTGACATTATAGTGACATTTAATGTGCCCAAGAGACTTTGTTTGACTCTTGACATTTTTTGCATTGTAGCGTGACCGTGTTGTCCACTCGGACTGTATTGTTCTATAAATCACGTAATTATGAATTATCTAATGGTCTAGTTATTTATTATTGGTCAATATTGATTCATATTGATAATAAATTAACCGTTATGTCCAGTGAAAGATCTAAAATTGTTACCTTAGGAGTGTCTGTTACTGGTGTTTTTTCAATATTTACCATAACACTATATGTTGTACGTATTTATTATTTGTGTATTTTATTGAATAAAAAAGGGGTCACTGAGGACATATTTAAGACACCTTATACCGAGAAATTGGAGCGGTGCGTCAACCATATCCAAATGTCAAAATATAATATAAAAAGTATAGAATTGTATGCGATGCATATTGTTTTAGTTATTTTGGATTAAGTAATAAGAATGATTGATGCAAACAATGTGCTGTTTACTCACGTCTCATTAAAATCAGTGTCATTGTCATTGGTGAAGTAATCAGCGCTAGAAACAGAGGCTCAATTATCAGTGATATAGACATAGGCTTAAATTATCAGCGATGCTAATATAGGCTTTATCAGTGATATAGACATCGGCTTGAATTATCAGTGATACCAATATAGGCTCAATTATCAGTGATATAGACATAGGCTTGAATTATCAGCGATACCAATATAGGCTGAATTATCAGCGATAGCAATATAGGCTCAATTATCAGTGATATAGACAAAGGCTTAAATTATCAGTGATACCAATATAGGCTCAATTATCAGTGATATAGACATAAGCATAAATTATCAGCGATGCTAATATAGGCTTTATCAGTGATATAGACATAGGCTTAAATTATCAGTGATACCAATATAGGCTCAATTATCAACGCTACTATTCTCGGCTTACTAATAATAAGAGATACAAACATGGCATCACTAATTGAAGGTGTAGAAGGAGTTCTATATTCATGACTTTTCAGTTACTAACGAAGCATTTCACTCCTCCAGCATCCGCGCTGCATCCATAAGAGCAGATAAATAGTGGACTTGGTAGTGCGAGAATATGGATGCTAATCCATGAAATATACACGCTTCAATCAATAATCTACAGAAAAAAGTACCAAATATGGATGGTTGGATTATGGTGATATCGCGAGACACGTCTCTCGACAGAATGACGTGGATACACGGGAAAAAAGGTAATTATCAGACCGAAAGAATTGTTGGTTTGTGAGTTAATAGGTAAGATGCACATGACCATAGGCTTACCTGTCAGTGGTTTGATTGGCAAAACCAGGTGTTGGGGCTGTACTAGATGGATAGATCGGCGAGAATTAAGATAGAGGAAGGTTTAGAAATTTAAATTAATGATTCGGATAAAATAGTCGCATAAATGCGGAATTCGAGCTAAAAAGCGCGGTAGCGAGGATGGATAAAATCGATGAGATAGAGGGTTGTAAAGAGAAATGCGATATAATCAGCGCGATTTTACTGCATGCAATTGGAAAATGTGGTACGTTCACATCCGTGTCAAAGCTTAGTCGAGAAAAGAGGCAATTTGACATCAAGCAATATCGTTGAGTTCTTGGGGATGAAAATGTCTTAGTAATAATCCATTAACCGTCTACCATAACCCAAAATAAAATATAGGGGTGGCGCGACAAACAATAATAATTTTGCGGTCCTTTGATGCAGTTTATGATATACTAATAAAGAATACAGTATAATATAAAACATACAATAAGTAACACACGATTGGATGATAATAATAATTATAATAACGCAGATAAAACTTAATAACGTTGATACTTAATAATAATAACAACTTAGATACTACTGAATAATAACAACTTAGATACTACTGAATAATAATAACAACTCAGATACTACTGAATAATAACAACTTAGATACTACTGAATAATAATAACAACTTAGATACTACTGAATAATAATAACACCTTAGATACTACTGAATAATAATAACACCTTAGATACTACTGAATAATAATAACTCAGATACAACTTAATTTAGATAGAACTGAATAATAATAACAACTTAGATATTACTGAATAATAATAACAACTTAGATACTACTGAATAATAATAACAACTTAAATATAACTGAATAATATGAACAACTTAGATATAACTGAATAATAAAAATGCAGATACAGCTCACTAATACTTTAGATACAACTTAATAATAACTAAAACAGAACTTAGATATAAATACAATAAACGTGTAATAACGATGATTTTTTGCGATATAGGAAAGATAGATACTAGCAATAATTTGCTATCGTGCCACCACTAAAGAGAATGGTTTATGAAGTTATGCCCAAAATGCAAGAAACTTACCTATTGTCGCTAGTAACGGTATCATCGCTATCGTTGCTATAAACAAAGAGTACGCTAACAATCACTATGTTGGTTGATTATATCGTTATAATTATAATTAATTATAATAGTTACAATTATTATTAACTATAATAGGCACAATTACCATTATTTATAATAGTGATAATTATCATAATTAACAATAGCTATATTTGTCATAAATTATAACGGCTGTAATTGTCATAAATTATCATAGTTATAATTATCATTAATTGTAACAGCTATAATTATAATTAATGATCATAGCTATAATTATAACTAATTATCATAGACACAATTATCATTAATTATAATAGCTATAATGATCATCAATTGTAAGAGCTGCAATTGAGATGATGATAAAATAAACTCAGAGTTTGTAGATTTATTGCCATGAAAACTAAAAAATTACTTAACTATTCAGAGTGTATCAACAAAACCATAAACTCAATCCTTTTAATAAAAGAAAATTAAGTATAGTTCCTGGTAATATATCTAATACATACCTTTTAACAGAATATTCCGATTAATATAGAAATTTTTCCACTTCCTGACTTAAATCTACGAAAATCTGGTATTCTAGAATATTCACAATCATGCCATGAATTTTCGTGTGACTATAAAGTTTATTGAAATAAATGGAATGCATTGTATTACTAAGTTATATTAAGTTAAATTTATATCAATATGAATGGGTTAATTTGAGTTAAATGAAATAACTAAACGTTAAATGGACCGAGACGGCAACTTTTAGGTACTAATTTACACTGGCTGTCGATACCACTAGAAACTGCTGATAGTAGATTTACAGATGGGTAACAACAGCATTCTCTGTAACAGCGTTACAGCAAAATAACAACAGTGCTTTCGTAGATTTTAGTGATTCAATGCTAGCGTTTCATTGGTCAATATTACAAGGCAAAAATAGGCCTTACTTGACTTACAACCTATTATAATGCGATTCTAAATGTAATGAACATATGTAGTCACGTAACCCAGGGCTGTATGAATCATATTTAATTAAAGAGAATACCTGGGAGAAACGGTTGCATTGTCCGTGTACCCGAGATAAAGGTTATAATGTTGAACAGAACTAAAAGGTTATAAATCGTGGAATCCTGAATGAGACTGAGGATGATGATGGTGGCATGGTTGTGGTGGACGTGAGATCGTATGTCCGCGGTAATTACTGACCTTCTGCTTTCGTAGAGAAGGGCCATATCGAGCATCTTGATCGAACATTGTAGATCTAGGTGCAACTGGGCGAGGAGTCGCTTGTTCCCTGTTTTTTTTCCGGAACAGAATTAACGAGATACAATTGATTCATTTGTAACACACGAGCAATATCGTACAGGATGGTGATGTTGGTGATGATGGTGATGATAAAGATGATGATGGTGATGATGATGAGGATGATGAAAGATGACGGTGGTGGTAATGATGATAGTGATGGTGACCAAGAAGGTGATGATGGTGATGGTGGAGGATGATGGTGATGATAAAGATGATGATGGTGACCAAGAAGGTGATGATGGTTATGATGGTGATGATGATAGTGATGGTGACGATGAAGGTGATGATGATGGTGGAGGATGATGAATTACCTAAGACGATCCGGTGCGCGTTGCACGGAATGCGTGTATGTAACCATAGGCCGATTGTCTCGGCCATTCTAGGCCCTTTATAAAGCTAGCCTACGAAATTGATGAGCCTCATTTATAATGGTGGAGGAAAACATCTACAGGCGGGCCACATTCCGCTAAGTCTATGAGAGTTAATGGCTATTCACAACAGGACGAGGACATTGCGGGGAAGTGAGTGACATAGAGACACATTCATAAGGCATCTGAAACACGGGCTCGTCAGAAGGAGAGAGCTCTAACAGTGCCACACTGCGAGGGCTATCCGCCCCATGGGCGTGGAGGTTTAAAGCCATTGCATGGCGTACGTACATTTAGTAGTTTCATTCGTTCCGTCCAGTAGTCCAGCGAGCGTGCCGGCGGCGTCGGAGTTGCGGTTATACCCCTCGTAGTACGGCCTGTTATGGAAAACACGACGCGTGAATCAAGTACGAATGTCGCGCCCCAACAACAGATTTTAGATGGCAACAAGATTAGATGTCCGTTCAAGGCGGCCTTGACGGTTTAAGAAATCATACTTTAATCAATTCGGTTATCTGTCTATTTGTAATCTATGTGTATAGGTCAACAATTTTTTTAATGCGATGACGTATCCTGAAATTTTAAATTGCAATCGATACTTTCACTTTCATTTTTCAAAGAATTACAAAACATTGCTTTATATAAGATTAGATTATTGTCAATAAATAAACACAACATTATAGATTGACGATAACGAACAAACACCTATGATTGCCTAGCTTATACCTATGTCAGGTGTGTTTGAAAGGTAGGCCATTACATACCTCACTTTCAAGTACTTTCCAAAGAATATACTCGATACTAATATCGCATTTTTCATTCATTTGAACTGTATCATATGTCTTATATGTCCATATAAATTTCACAAGGAAGGGACTATGTGACTATGAAGACTACTATATTGACTTGCACAAAAACCTTGTCAACGAGTTTCACAATCAAGATGAAATTGTAGCAAATCCACTGATATACCCTAACTGGATAGGTACCTACTCTACCCAATATTGGACCTGTGGCGTTTTTCAGTCTAAAGGCGTCTTAAACGCCATGTGCCCATTGGGCTGTGGGTAGCCCTCGCTGTGTGGTAATGTCAGGGCTTCTTCCGTCTGATGTGGCTGTGTGCCAGACACTCTCTGGATGGTCTGACATGGCTGTGTCTCAGACACTCTCTGGATGGTCTGATGTGGCTGTGTGCCAGACACTCTCCGGATGGTCTGACGTGGCTGTGTCTCAGACACTTTCCGGATGGTCTCTATGGAGCTTATCTGTCCGTTGTGTCATCATCTCATTGTCTTAATTAACTATTGTAGATGTAGATTTATCAGATTGTGTGACATATGTCAGCTGAATGTAGGCTATTTGGAACCGGTAGCGTGAATGGACAAGGGTCAACTGTTTGCATGGTTTTTCAGTACGGTGTTTGATGTTGACAGCTACGCTGATGGGTGCACTTTAATTAAATATCTTTTTTATTTCATTCCACCCTTTGTAACAGAGGTTAATCCACCGGTCATTTCAATCACATAGGGTAGCTTTGTAAAGGGCCAAGAATGGCCTACAAAATGATTACCCTGGTAATCAACTGATTTCTAACTAATCAACAAACATATCCTCTCTCTGGCCATTCCAATGAATTAACAAAACACGCAACAACTAACCAATCGGGAATGACGAGAGCAGATTTAGTCTTGAAAAGCTTTCGTAAATCCGAAACTGAAATCAACGTAATAAATACAAGAAACTTGTTAAACAATACATTTAATAACAGAATTAATGGAAATGAGAAGTAATATGCCAGATAAAAAACAGATGCATTTATAGACCACAGATATGAACTAATTAAGGCACATGTTTGTGTGTATGTGCATTTATGTACATGTGTGAATATGTATATGTGCATGGTATGTACATTATGTAATTATGTGTGTAAGAATGTATATGTATATTAACTTACACTGAGAGAAGCGTAAACTGGTGAACAGGTTTTATAAATACACCTATCCTTACAATACGAGAAAAACAAATGGTAACGTAACACATTTTTCACGGCGTTAATGGGGATAGCCAATGTGGTTTTTTAAATAGCTGGAGAGAAATGCACAGAAAAATACCTATACCTCTGATAGGTCATGAACCCACAACCTTCAGATTACCTGTCTGGTGCTCTACCAACTGAGCTACAGGGGCAAGCTTTCTCCTGCGCATTTAGGCATTTAACAAGGTTCTTAAGAACCACTGATATTCAAAGTCTATATATCATGCCAGCGATATACACAGGTATCAGTAACAAACATGATGGACTGTGAACTGATTGGCTCATTTTAGCGGTGTTTTCTATATTAACGTGACTTTAATGGGGGTAGTCAATGTGGTTCTCTGAAAGCGATCCCATCACAGGTATAGGTTGTTTTCTTTGCATTTTCTCCAACATGTCTTACTGATTGATATAAAGTTTTATCTATCTTATTCATCACTAAATTCAGATCGCACCTGACGAAGTATACTTGATATATGAAAAATCATCTTAATCTTCAAATGAGTTGGTCAAAAAGGTGTTACGTTTGTTTATCTCCTGCTTCCAACATGGCCGACATGGCAACCCACACATCTACCATTTTGTAATGCATTTGAGATTTTAAATTTTTTTGCTTTATTGATCGGTAAAGCTGTGTCCGTTAGTCCGGTAGGGCGTGTCTAGTACGGCCAAGGATATCATGATGACTGACCTGATACTTCGTCGTTAAATACAGGGCGTGACTTTTCATACGAGGGTTGTACAACTCCTAGCCTGAAATATTCGCATGAAAAATAACTCTATAAATAATTCATAAATAATTTAAGAATAGTGAACGGTAGAGTATAATAAATATCATAATATATATAATAGTGAATGGAAAAATAGGAAAAATGTACAAATATACATCAATGCACAAAAATACAAATAAACATCAATGCACAAAAATACAAATAAACATCAATGCACAAAAATACAAATAAACATCAATGCACAAAAATACCAATAAACATCAATGCACAAAAATACAAATAAACATCAATGCACAAAAATACAAATAAACATTAATGCACAAAAATACAAATAACATATTTATTACAAATACATTTTGTATAAAAAGTCCACCCATAACAAAATGCTGCAAAAGAGACGGCATTTCCGTCAGTTTGTCACTTTAAGCACATTTGCTAGCAATCTAAAGGGCCACGAATGGCCTACATAGTGATAACATCACTCATCAGTCTATTGCTAACTAACTACACAAACTTACGTAAAATCAGAGCCGATGATCTTCGCAAAATAGTAGGAGCGCGTGGCGTATGTCAACGATCGCTGCAGACAAAACCAGACATGATAAACTTATATATACCGGATCAACAACCGGGCTAGGCAGGAGGTGGACACCCATGTATGGTGTGTCTGGTGACAATACACCACTAAGGTACACTGCATGAAGCGATACAGTAAAGTGGGGGTTAGGGTTGGAAACTTCACTGTAGCGTGTTACTTGAGTACGTTAAAGCTGCGTTTTAATAAATTTTCGTTAGTCTCAAAAGGCGCTGATATTCGTTCTTTTATCTTTTCGTATAGATTACGGTGGATATCCTGATAATCATTTGACACAAAAATGAAAATAGTAAATGTAAAAGCAGCATTGTATTACTAGGATATGTTTAGATCATATTCCTTGGTTACATTGCCCTCTCGGATATTATTAGAAATAAGATTGTATGGAATGTCCAAGAAAGCGTGGTAAAAATTGTAACTGAAGAAATAATGTGACAAGTAATGTGAGAAGTAATAAAGTAATAATAATAATAATAATAATATGATATTAGTATCACAGCTGATCTATATAGTATTGAATCAGATGCCTAAGAGTCAGAAGTACAGTTTCATTATTACAAATATCTTGAATTATTCAAATTATTCAATAGCCGATTAATCCAGTTTGTAAATGTCAACAAAATTCTATATAGCGGACAATACGGATTCCGTGAAAATATGTCAACTTCTCTAGCCCTTATTGACCTCATTGAAAACATCACATCAGCCATAGATAGACAAGAATACACAATAGGTGTCTTTGTAGATCTTAAAAAGGCCTTTGATACTATTAACCATAATATACTGATCGAAAAACTCCGAATTTATGGTGTAAGGGGAATCGTGTTAATGTGGATCAGTAGTTATTTATCTAACAGAAAACAGTACGTGTCATTGAATGATGTATCCTCAGATAAATTGTATGTTACATGTGGTGTACCCCAAGGTTCAGTTTTGGGGCCTACTCTATTTATTCTG
>WURV02174491.1:0-13966 GCA_011762755.2 Epimenia babai | reverse complement strand
AATAATAATAATAATAATAATAATAATAATAATAATAATAATAATAATAATAATAATAATAATAATAATAATAATAAAACTCATAACTGGTATGTCTCTTAAGCGCCTATACACATTTTGGTTTAATACGTAATTATATTGTATAACACAATAGAAAATAAGTTCAATCATAGTCTAACACAACAGTTAAATGAAATGCCTACAAAGCTGCAAATTTGTACAAAAACAGAGGTGTTCCTAAGACGTGTATGACATATACAAAAGTTTGTTTGCACATAGATTAGCGGAGTGCAGACCTACGCAATAGCTAAATAAACATTCACAGGCAAATGACAACAACAGAAATTAATTACAGAGGGAAATTTAGACTACGGAAGATGTATAATTTCATTAACTTTAAACTCTTACAACTTACAAAGTATTTGATTCACAAAGACAATTTTATATTATAATAATGAGCACAGCCTGCACTAAATAACGATATGAAATTTATAAACCTACAAGAACCATAACACAAAGTACAAAATAGAAAATTGAGTTAAGCTAAACACGTCTAACCCCTCCCACTACTAACTAACTAGTATACAATAACTTTCGTATTACCTGCATGACACACGCATGCTTCTATGATGTCCCTTTGTCACATAATACAAAATCACATCTTATTCAATTATAAACGAAAAACTATCCACCAATAATATCTTTATATAGAACAACATGAAAACACAACTTAAAACGTGGATGTTCAAATTCTTTGTAAATCTCTTAGTGTGTTTTTTAGATCTTTTTCATATTAATGACTATATCTCGATTTCTAATTGGATCATTTTAATGAGTGAATTTTTTTATAGTGACACGATATTTCCCTGAATTTACTTCGGGGCTATCCTAGGACAGCCATCGTCGAAGAGGGGATCTAATAATTCATTTGTTTTGGAGGCGCCCTAATAATCAGTATGTCTCTAAAGCGCCTATATACATTTCGTGTAATAACTAATTATATTGTATAACACAACAGAAAGTACATATATGTTAAATCATAGCCTAACACAGCAGTTAAATGTAATGAAGTTATATAGATTTATAGTGCCCTTCCAACACATGGCTATCAAAGACACTTTACAAAATTATGGTTACTGTGAATGGCCAGGAATACAAGGAATACAAGGAATACAGTTCAAAGTCGAACTCGTTATATCATAAGTGGGTCGAAAAAAAATAGACATATAAAGTAAGATGACAGATAAAGAAAATAGTCAATCTAAGATACAGTCCATAACATAAAACTGTATTCATTCCTAACTTGCATGAGGGATATAATCTAATATAAACAACTGGAGTATATTAGAACAGAGAGCTATAGATCAACGGTGGTAAAAAGATTAGTTTTGATAGCCTTTTCAAACGATTCAAGAGTGGTAATTATGTGAATGTTTGCGGGAAGCTTGTTCTAAAGTGTCCATTTTATCAAGGACTTTGAACAATTTAAAACTCTTAATTACATCTCTTACTTTTGCACCTCTTACTCACTTAGTGTCCAGTGTTGTAACATTCAACCTTCTTAACCCCTCTTACAAGTAGCCGAGAATGTCAATGTGACCAATCTACCCTACCAGTCGTTATGCAAGCGCTGTTACCTGCATTCGTAATTTGTGTATAATGTTGATTTCACTTTGAGCATGTATCCTAATGTTCAATTAATGCTTTCCTTTAAGATAATTTAGTGAATTAAACAAGATATCATCATGCCGAGTAATTTTCCACCGGGGCCGACTTCGACTAGAGGCATAGATCCTGTGAATATTCAGCGATCACTGGTCGACCACAAGATGAAGTACGGGGCGGTGAGCTACTTCCGAATGGCGGGCAGACACGTCGTTTCGTTCAACACGATTGCCGCGATACGTGAAGCGCTCAACCATGAGCAGATGAAAAATCGCGTTCCGTCATTTGCGGGCGATTACGTGCTAAAAGAGGACGTGACTCTGCAGCCTTATAGCGAAAATTGGGTGCGGCTGCGTGGCGCACTGGTTGCTGGTCTTAATGAAGCTATTCAGCCGTCCGAGGAAATGATTACTGCGCTGAATTCAGAATGTCGAGCGTTCAAATGCAAGCTTAGGGAAATGAAGGGTTTGTCCTTCGATCCAAGAGATTTAATTTTATCTTCGGTGATCAATGAAACATTAATAGGTTTGATTGGACGGAGATTTGAATACGATCACGACATATTTAGGTGTTTCAAATCATTAGAAGACAATGGAACGCCCATCTTTGCTGATCCAAAGGCAAACTTCATCTTGGGAAAATTCCCGTTTCTCCGATATCTACCTGTCGGTTATGGGCGCATGATTCGCCTGGCTAAACAATCTGTTGCAGATATAAGCAAATATCTACTGCAAGATATAAAGAAAGAAGGCGATCTAACTAAAAGAGGTATGGTTTACGCGATGCTTCGAGCTCAAATAGGCGATGACAAGATAAAGGACCATCACATCAGCGCCACGATTGCAGATATGTACATTAGTGGGTCTAGGCCAACCTCTGCGGCTCTCTTATCGTTTCTGCATCAACTGATCTGCCATCCTGACGTACAAAATAAAATGCAAGAAGAGATAGACTCCGTGTTCTCTAAAGACACGCAACCGACTCTGGAACATCTCGAAAAGCTGCCGTATGCGCATGCAACGATGCTGGAAGTGTTCAGGCAGTGCCCGGTGTTTTGGAGTCCGACAAGGAGAAATGCTGTGGAAGTTACCATGTTAGGTTATACATTCCCCGCCAACAGTGTTATGGTGATGAACTGTTTTGGAACGAACCACGACGAAAAGCTGTGGAAGGACCCATGGAAGTTCGAACCACGGAGATTTCTCGATAATCACGGTGGGTACACTCTACTCTTTACTCCAGAAAGAGGTAAGGTAAAAGAATCATTACCTGATACACTAGTGAATGATCTAATAATCGGGCATTATATCAAACATAAGTCGTCTACATAGTAAAAGTAGACTCAGCATTTATTGGTTATTGTGACACGTTGTGCTAGAAGAAAAGTACAACATGTAATTAATTGAAATCGTTAGAGTTCTATTCTTGTCACCAATGAGTGATTAAATTTTTATAATTAAAGATCAATGACATCTGTCGTGGGGTCATTAATGGGACATTTATAAGCATTATTCTTACCAGTATGTATGTGCGAGAGGTAGGGGGGTTTAAGGGGAGATAGTGGCAAAATATCTCTAAGTAAAGGCCAGGGTCGCACGAACCAATGAGTGCTATCGCACTAACCATTTGGCATTCCCCAACTATCGGTTGATATGGCTTTAACTATTGAGTGAACTCGATCTATCTATTGGGAAGCATTGTATGTATTAACTATAAGTGTCATCGCTCTAAGTATGGATTGCATTTCACCATGGAAAACATTGTAGCAACTGATGGGTATAATTGCACTTAGCTATGGGTCACATCACGCTAACCGATCCGTGATATTGCACTGAGCGGTTTGTGACATTGCTCTAACTATGACACCCTACTAACTGATGAAGGTGTGACATTGCTCTAACTATGACACCTTACTAACTGATGAAGGGCTTCACTCTACCAGATGTGCTTTCTGGTGGCAACATCACCCCAATCCATGGGTAATACCACTCTAACATCGCATGGAGAGTTTTGTGACACCGACCAAACTATTGTGTTACATAGCCCTAACTCTTGGGTGACATCACATTAACAGACGAGTAATATTGTACAGGAAAGTTACTGCCTGAGGATCACCCGACCAGAAAGAACCTCATCGCGTATGGTGAGGGCATACGTCGGTGTCCCGGAGAAGACTGGGTGCCTGCTCGAGTCCTGCTATTCATGATTAGACTCCTCCAGAGTTTTGAGGTATCCAGCAATGTGACAAATCCTCTTCCTGATGGTGACCCCATGAAATACACGCGCTCAGTAACCCTCTACCCACCACCTTTCATGGTCACCCTCAAGGAACGCTAGAGAAAAGCAATTCGATCTAATTGACTAGTAGAACTACGAGAATGTTCTCGTCATTTAATCAATTTCATCAGTGGCAATTAATGAATAGATAGATAGTATGAGTCCTCTATAATCATATATGCATCATATACAATGAATGAGTATAAAATTACAAATATTTGTAATATTCACACATTTACTGCATTCTTGCTAATTAAACGACTAGCAGACACCTTGTCTTTTACATTTTCTAACGAACGAAAACAGCGAAGCTGGTTTAATAAGACAAAGGTGACCAAAATAAGGGATCTATGATCTGATCTATTGATAGATAGATGTAAGAAAAGAATTACTGTCGCTTGTGTGTAGGAGGCGAACGTACAAATACCGATATATTACCTTCAATCAAAAATTTTCTCCGATCATGGAAAAGATTAAAAATAAAACTCGTGTCAATATTAAACTTACCCGAATCGTGTCTATATAGCCCAACGAGGAACACTCCTCCCTTTTACTAGTTCAGCCTAGTTTTGAGCTATCATTGCTGGCATGATATGTGGACTTTTAATATCAGTGGTTCTCAAAAGCCATGTTGAGGGACTAAATGCGCAGGAGAAAGCTTGCCCCCTGTAGATCGTAGGTACGAGTTCAAACAAAGGTATGGATGTTCAATTTATGAGCATTCATCCATTTAAAGATATAAAGACATTGATGCATTAAAAGTGATCTTTAGAGAGATTTACAGTGTTTGTGTTGATGGGAAGCAAGAGATGGGTATCATAGACATAAATTATATCATTGAGACCACGGTAACTGATTACGTCCCATGGTCTGTATACATGATGCACAGCACAGGGCCAAGTATTCTCTGCTGGGGAACGAGGGATGCCTTGATTTGTTACCATTTTTTGCATCTTTGAGCCAAGTGACAGGTTTGCCATCCTTAAAAAGCATTTCAAACGATTTGCGATAAAGTTTTGGTCAATAATATCGCAAGAAAGAAGTGGAATGCCGGAATTTCCACCATTCGAGTATTTCTGATACTATTGCTGATAAAGAGGAGAGAAATTTCAAAGCTATAGTTTTATAGAGATTGTTGAGGTGACATCAAAGAGTTCACCGTGAGGCATTGAGCGAAACTGGCCGATGATTAGTTAGGATGTTGCGGTCAGATTGAACTTTTTAAGTAAAGGCACGATGATGGCTGTCTTCATTGTGTGTGGAAATGCACAGCTACTGAAGGCTATATTGGTTTATCATACCGGATATATCAGAAGAACGGGAAAGTAGGATTTCATTAAACGCCCAAAAAACGTGAGCCAGTTCCCAGATCAACACTTGAATGATATTTAATTGCGTCATGTTCGTATCGGATATCAAATTTTTGTCAAAAAGTCCGCATCATATTCATTGAGTTTCTGAGTCTGAGGGAGCTCAGTGAATAGAATGTTGTGGCAGTCCGGTTTGCCAGTAAGTGTATTATCTGGATGAGTTGCTTAGTGCGACTTAGAGATGGATTTGCTGTAGTAATAAAGTTTGCATCTTGACTATTTAGTCACGTTTTTCGAGAGTGTGGGCGACCGCACGGTTGATGTCAGATAGCAATCCCTTAGCGTCGGATCGTGGCGGCAGGAGGGCGAAGATGCTGGACAGATGAGTGTAAATTGTCGGTGTTGATGTTGGAGCTCTTCTCATAAACTTTTATTACGATGAAGTGTGATATGAGCATCATTACTATATATTTGGAATTGGGATGGAAAATTGGTCGGACATGGTATTATCACAAATGGTTAAATGGCATATAACCGTACTAGTAGGACCAACACCAATACTTAAGAGTATGGGCATTATTACGGGGATGTTCCAAAATAGACTTCTGTTAATAAAAATTTATTGGATACATCGTTGAAACGAGTAACGAGCGTGTCAATGATGTTTTCAATATGTAAACTAACATCGAAGATTGGGATGATTTCGAACTGTAAGAATCTATAACGGTGTATTTATTATATCGTAATTAGCAGAGAGTAGATCAGTAATGTCTGCCCCATTCTCTTTTTGGGTCTATGAAGCATATTTACTAAACCTCGATAGATTGTACGTCACTTACCACTGTCTTATTGACCTGAATTATTTATCCACAATTTACACAACTGACAGAGCCCTCAAACTAATAAAAGAGCCACGAGAAACAAACAAAAGGAAATATTTGCTGGAACCAATGAAGTAAATTCACTTTGAAATTGTTCATGATAAATAGTTATAGGTTATATGGTAGGCAAAAACGCCGAACTGCATGTCCTATTTTATGCTACAAAAAATTTTTTATTTTCCTCCTCGTGTATCAAAATTAAGTCCCCTTGAAATTTGAAAGATTGTGATGTACATATTTTACAGTTAGCTATAACTATAAGTAACTAGTAAAGTACTGTGTGTATGAACGTATGCTCTATACCTAAGTAGCTACATTTTTAATTCTAATAGCTTATGAATTTTATTCTACCCTTGAGTGTTTTATATACAATATTTGTCTAAATCTTACATGCGCAAATTATGTAATTTGAGCAGAGGAGTGATGGTAAACATCTTTAAATTGATGGATCGCAGCAAGTCAGTCAGCTAACAGAGCCGTGAACGAACACAATAGTCCTCTTTTTAATGTTTATACAATAACAGCCGCACAATTCAACCTGGTATGGCTGGTCTGGGCGTGTTTCAGGAGACCAGAAACGCCACCCCTATCTATTACTATCTTAGCACAATCAGTCGACAATGATGCCCTGAAAACCAGGGAAGATCTCATGAGTTAGAGGACGCGAATTACAGCAATAGCCATTCATCGAGTGGTAAGTAACTTAGAAACTGACAACTAACACGGTTTCAAAGAATAAATGTATAAAAATTATTCTGCTAGCAAATTTGGATTGAATTTGGCAATAATAATATTCATAGAGGGATGCGACGATATTTAAGTGCAAGTTGCATTTATCGCCACTGATAAAGTAGCATTGATACCTCATTTAGAAAATAATTATGCACAATGCCAAATTATAATAATTTAGTTTCTATTTTCATTTTTTTTGTATCACATTTTATTGTCAGGAGTCTAAAAAGTAACACTGAAAACACAAAATACTATGTTGAATAATTGAATTATTCTCTTTTTTGTTATTGCCATTAGTGAAACTTGGTTAGCTAAAGATGAATGCGATATATATAATATTGAAAGGCACGGTAATTATTATGTCTTTGTCTATCGTAAAGATAAGAAGGGTGGCGGTGTAGCAATTTTCATCAACGATAATCTTTGTCACAAAAGGTTATTTAATCTCTCATTACGAGTAAATAAGTTGTTTCAAAAGCGTATTTATTGAGGTCAACGTACCAGGTAATAAATCTATCAAAATGGGATGTGTGCATAAAGCACTAAATCCCAATATGGCAATATCTGATGAAACTATATCTTCAATATTTGATAAAACAAAAAATAACACAAGCTATTAGTGCGGTGATTTTAACATTGATTTATTGTAAAGTGATTCTCATCCTGACAGTAAGCAGTTCACTGAACATAATTATATTAAGTGTAGGCTTGTACCCTTTAATCAACGGACTAACCAGGATCACTAACCACAGCGCAACGCTGATTGATACGTACGGTATATACTCGCTTATAAGTCGGTCCGTCTATAAGTCGACCCTTCAACATCGGCCGGCGAAATAGTGGTTTTGCTTTTGACCCGCCTATAAGTCGAGGCTGGACTTTGAAGGTGCTACCCCTTCTTCAGTCATTCACGGCGATGGGCCGCCATTATGATGAGGATGGGAAACTTACCTTATGTAAGGTACTATGTTGTATTTTAATAAATGTGACGAACGTGAAACGTGTTGATTTTATTTTTTATTGTGGTTTTATTCAAAGACACGTCCAGTGGTTGCAGTATGGACGTTGTTCTGTATATTTTTTCTGCCTGAAATATTTTTATTTTATTGACCCGCCTATAAGAGGAGGGTTTGACTGAGGATTGAAATTTTGTGTATAAAAATTGTCTTATAGGCGAGTATATACGGTATGTACTAATAACTAATGGATTGTGTCATTCTGTAAATAGCGGTATTTTAATAAACAACATCATGAGTTGCGTTTCACATGAGCGTATAGTGATGGAATGTCACTGCTATTACACGCACCATGCACTGCTTTTATGATCACCTGCCGGATAAAGTTCCACTACTGTTGCATTACCTCCATGACACATGCAGGCTTTTATAATCACCTCTATGATAAATTCCACTAATTTTTCATTACCTCCATGACACATGCATGCTTTTATAATCACCTCTATGATAAATTCCACTAATTTTTCATTACCTGCGTGACACAGGCATGCTTTTATAATCACCTCTATGATAAATTCCACTAATTTTTCATTACCTGCGTGACACATGCATGCTTTTATAATCACCTCTATGATAAATTCCACTAATTTTTCATTACCTGCGTGACACATGCATGCTTCGATGATCACCCGTATGACAAGACACCGCTACTTTTGTATTACCTACATGACACATACATGCTTCTATCATCACTAGCATAGCAAGAAACCACTACTTTTGTATTACTTGCATAGTGCCCGCATGCTTCTATGATCTCCTGCAGAGCAAGAAACGCTGAAAATATTTCTAAATACAATCTATGGTATCACCAATATGCTGATGACTCCCAACTTTATATATCTGTGCAATTTAACAGTATCAATACTGTTCTAGACAGTGTAGCAACTTGTATATCAGAAATTCAGGTGGATTCAAATAAGCTGAATTTGAACAAAAGCAAAACATAACTTTTACTCTTGAGCACAAATCAGCAAATTAATAATATTGACCACAACTCATTGACTGTTGTTAGTGACACCATCACCCCCAAAACTAAGGTGAAAAAATTAGGAGTCATTTTGACCGTAACTTGTCTATGGAAAGTCATGTTAACTCTGTCATCAAATCTGCATATTTCTACATTAGAACTATATCTAAAGTGTGTAAATATCTCGATCGTCAGACTACAGGAAATTTTGTGCATGCATATGTTAATTCATGACTTGATAACTGTAACTCAATCCTTTTTGGTATATCTGGTCACTTAACTCGTAAACTCCAACTAGCCCAAAATGCAGCTGGTCGCCTTGTATGTGAAACTAAGAAATATGATCGAATTACTCCAATTTTGGACGATCTTCACTGACTCCCAATTCAGAAACGAATCGAATTCTAAAGTTTGGTATTAACATTTTAATTGATTCATGGTATGACTCCTTCTCATATTTGTGACCTTGCATCATGTTCCTGGTCGTAAAGGAAATCGATCAGCAAACAGATTGCTACTTTCTGATCCAAGAATTAAACTGAAAACTATGGGTAGGCGATTTTTTATAAAGGCAGTTTCCACACTTTGGAACAAGTTTCCTGCAAACATTATTACACGAAATGTATATAGGCGCTTAAGAGACATATTAGAGACATATCATCGTCATCGTCATCGTCGTCGTCGCCGTCGCCGTCGTCATCGTCATCGTCATCGTTATTATTATTGTTATTATTGTTATAATTGTTATAATTGTTATTATCGTTATTATCGTTATTATCGTTATTATCGTTATTATCGTTATTATCGTTATTATCGTCATTATCGTTATTATCGTTATTATCATCCTTATCGTCGGGCATAAAGGAAAAAGCAAGAGATGGGAGCCGAAAGAGCAACACATTATTATCTTTATATACTTATTATTATACTACTCGCTAATTCCTCAATTTTGCAACTCGTAGCAAACTTACAAGCCTTCTGATCTGCCGTATATAAACGTCATAGTCACAGCCTACTTGATGCCGTCTGATACTTGATGTGATGTCCTCTTGTAAATTTCTCATTGTCTTCATAAACAGCTGTTTTCTTTTAACATATTTTGTGTGATGATATTATCCCATAGTTTCTCGCGCCATATCGCCCTGAAGTAGCAATTTCCTGTACCAGCGCTCGGGGCGACGACACTGGGGCTGCGATCAGAACATCAGAACATAACATTAATTCCCTCAATAAGAAATCTCGCTGGCTCTGGCTAGCTACGCGAACTTGTCCACCATCGATTTCTTGACACCCGGTGACAAATGTCACCGACTGTAATAAATTACATACTTAGCTATGTACGTATATCAGGCGCCGCGATTGCCTCTTCTAAACCTCTTTACGGAGACACGTTTTTGACATTCATCACCGAATAAGCCCTCCCTCATTAATAACAAGAAAATCCCCCAATCTCTCGACAAGTATTAGCCCTAATACTACTCAAACTTACTCGAGGTAGTAATTATATCGGTCAAACGGTTGAAAATCAACGCGAGACGACTCTTATATAAGACTTTTCTGGCGTCAAACGACGTGTTCTATTTTCTAGTGTCTTTTTCATTGTATATTTATAGTGGTCGATTCGATTCTGTATAAACTAATTCTTTTGTGACGTACCAATGTCAGATTAATTCTCCACTTATGTAATTATATCTATTATTATCGGTTATTTCTTTGAAAGGGTTGATTGAAAGACTGGATAAATAAACTGATGAATGAAGGATAAATATTGCTAATGGAAACTATGTGTATTTTTAGATTGTGATACAATGGTTTATCGAGTCGTTAGGAAGATTAAAATTGCCGCGTCCTAGTTTTATGCAGCAGATTGTAGGCGATGGTTGAGAGACATCGTGATGAATACGTAAGTGAAAAATATCCTTGGATCTTTAAGAGGGGTTTCTTTTTCATATAAAATAGAGATATGGTTGGTTCAGCGTCATAACTCGCGGTTTTTATTCGGCCTAACCTTTGCATCACCACCTCCCGTGGGTCTAGACGTCGCTTCGTTTGGTAGTTTGACGGGGAACACGTGGTGTACTGAAGAATACAAACTTTTGATCGAAATATAGGATATGAAGGCGGTCGATGATACGTGGCGAGCGAGATAACGTCGTTAACTGGGAGACTGCAGAGCCAGGTAAGGGGAAAACGGCGTTAACGACATCCCCCTGCCGTGATAATCATTCAAATACGGTCGTACCCGACTCCTTGCTGTTTTTCTACACCCTTAATAACCGTAAATGTATTACATGCTGTTTCCGGTACAGTTGAAAGCCTAAAATAGTCCAATCGTATCCATGAATAATTTGACCAAAAACGCGCGTTGCTTCTTATAAACGGAGATTTATAATCAAGGGAGAATCGGTTTATTAGAAAAACGTAATATTATAAACTCTGTTAGAGTCTGCATATTAATTGAAGAACTATCATAAGCGTATGTACCTTTATATCGTCTTTGCTGCACGAGGGCAATAAACAATATTTAATTATCAAACCAATCGAGATAGCGGCTAATGTTTAGACTTTTACAATTGAGTCCAGAAGACCCTGGTGCGCGGCCAGGTCTGGCCTGTATACGATCGTCAGCGTGGGTTCGGCTAAAAGACTTCAAACCCCCGTCGGCCAGTGGGAGTCTGGGTAGCCCTCGCAATGTCATAATACTGCAGCCTCTTTCTTCTGACGTGTTTGTGTTTTAAATGATTTCTGGATGGTCTCTCTAACGCTTGACTCACTGATATCTCATGTTATCTCATTGTGAATAATTATTGCTCATTAGAGATGTAGCTGAGCGTACGGCGTATGTAGGCGGTCTGTGAGCATGTTTGGCTTTCTGTGATCATGTTTGGCTTTCTGTGAGCATGTTTAGCTGTCTTTGAGCATGTTTAGCTTTCTGTGAGCGAGTCTGTCTGTCTGTGAGCGTGTTTGTCTGTGTGTAAGCTTGTTTGGCTTTCTGTGAGGTTGTTTGGCTGTCTGTGAACGTGTTGGGCTGTCTGTGAGCGTGTTTGTCTGTGTGTAAGCTTGTTTGGCTTTCTGTGAGGGTGTTTGACTGTCTGTGAACGTGTTGGGCTGTCTGTGAGTGTGTTTGTCTGCCTGTGAGCTTGTTTGGCTTTCTGTGAGCGTGGTAGCCTGTCTGTGAACGCGTTTTGCTATCTGTGAGCGTGGTTGGCTTTCTGTGAGGGTGTTTGGCTGTCTGTGTGCGTGTTTGGAACCAGTGGCGTGAAAAAAATGTTGGTCAAATGTCCGCCCAGATCCGGCGGTTTTATGATAACGATAACGATAATGATAATAATAGAACGACGACGACAATTACAATGATAATTATAATGATAATTATCAACATGGGCAACACAATGTATACACTAATACGATGCTAAAATTCAAAGCTACAGATGACACTACGACAATGACCAAAATGACTTTAAAATTTTAATAGCAATCCTGAGATTAATTAGAGGAAAGACTAAATTAAGATTAGGTCTTGATTTTTCACTAAAATAATTGCAGACTACTATATGAGCGGCGATGCGGTGGAAGGGAGTCGGGGCGGGTAGGATCGGCATGAGTGAAGGATCGGCATGAGTGAAGGATCGGCATGAGTGAAGGATCGGCATGCGTGAAGGATCGGCATGAGTGAAGGATCGGCATGAGTGAAGGATCGGCATGAGTGAAGGATCGGCATGAGTGAAGGATCGGCATGAGTAAAGGATTGGTCTCCCAGATTTATGAGCATGGTTTTTGGTGGGAGGAGTCTAACCAATGAAGACTTTCTGGTTTGTCTGCAGGGTTAATGGATTTTGAGAGTTCTTAAGATAGAGAGGAGATAAATCATAAATTCGAGTGATAAGAAGAATTTTAAACATTAATGGCAACCCGTGGATGGAGTTTTAAGAAAACCGACATGATGTTTTGGCGGTGAGTTTTGAGTTTAGTTTGAAGAAATACACTGGCGGCAGTGTTTGGGAGTTTGTAGAGCCGGGAAATTTCGTAAGAAGGGATAGCGATTAAAAGAGTGCTGCAGTTATCAAGGCGAGACGTGATAAAAGAACGAAACCAAATTTTTGTGGATTGCTCGGAGAGATACGTACTTGGATGCAGATTTGATATTACGTAGATGGAGTAGATGAAAGTAGGAAGACTTGAGGATGTGTGAGATGTGGTCATAAAAGCTGAGGTTTGAGTTATATATAGCACAAAGATTCCTAGAAATGATTGTGCCATGGAGGTTGAGATATCGGGAACATGGGTACGCCTGAATTTAGATGATACGACTAGTAGTTCTGTTTTATCATTATTGATATGCAGTTTGTTGGTGACAACCAACGAAGTCCTTAAGACAAACTTGGTGGCGTTGATGTAGTTTTGTAAACTGAGAGGATTTTCATATTTTCCCTATTTATGTGTCGTCGGCATGGAAATGGAAATGGAGTTTTTGTTTAGCAATGACATCGGTGAACGGAGTGGTATAGGGAGGTAGAGCGTATGGGACCAAGCACAGAAGATTGAGGCACGCCATATCGCATCCTGGATGAAGTACTCGACAAACGAGCGATCAGACAAATAGGATACGATCCAGCCACGGGCAGGTCCAGTGACACCAAAGTAGATAGAGAGGGACAGGGAAGAAGTTCATAATCAAACGTGTCAAAAGCTGCACTCAGATCCAGCAGAATAACAATAGCACTCCAGTCAGAGAATCTAGAGATGTTAGGATGCTATCAGAGATGGAACCTACAACTGTTTCTACAGAATGATGTGATCGGTAGGCTGCAAAACACAGATTTACAGAAAAATCTAGTACGTGGCATGAGCTACTAGCGGCAATATAATCTTATCAGTTTCTATAGTATTTTCGCTTTTTGTCAATAAATAATGTTATATATTTGAATTTGCTGGCCATAACGACTCTCCCAACGGAGCCAGCCACCTACGTCGGATTGTATTCATGGTATATCTACCGTAAATGACAAATATCATAAATAAACGAACATGCCGGCCGTTTATCGTTGAACCGCCGGACGACCATTAGTATGATCTATCCACAGAACCACGATATAACCAAATCAAACTAATGACATA
>WURV02174480.1:0-13967 GCA_011762755.2 Epimenia babai | reverse complement strand
TATTAATGTGTAAAATACTGTTTTTGTTGATATTGTACTAGTACGTGTGATAAGTTGCTAAGTGTGTTCAATTATGTGTATATATATGAAATGTTGGGTTACCTAGTTTTGAATGTGTGTGACTGTTAAGTGGGTTGTTCGAGTCTGTTGTAGTGGTGATTGTGATTTTTAGATGTTAAGTTGATTGAAGTTAACCTTTTTCTATTCACCCCTCACCGCCATGACCACGTGGTTTCCTCTACCAATCGCGCTATCTAGTCTATATTTTCTATAATCATTCATCATCATAGGCTAGACATGTTAGCTCAGTGATCTAGTATCACCCACTCATGTCTGACTATTTTATATAATTTCCCATTTTTTACATGTTCGACTATTTCATTCCATAAGCCTGACGAAGCATATTATATATATATGAGAAAGCTCGTTTATGAATAAATTCCATTAATTCCAAAAGGGGTAGCATTTCTTTACTACTTGACACATTTCTACGCGTAAATACTGCATTGACATCGGGGGTTTTTTGGTGAAAGAATTCAAGTGTGAAACTTGGAGAGCTAATAATAAATGAATGTACATTGGATAAAGGGAGACAACACTACATGACATGAATATAATAAATAAATGTACTATAATATTAGATGAATAATGGATAGAGGGAGACTACAATACATAACATGGATATAATTCCAAAGATTCATTCTTCATGAAGACTTGTGACAGACGACCCAACCCCCACCCACCCCATACACACGACCACAGCTTCGCACTTCACCATTAGACAGTACGACTGAACTATTTTCCCTAACTGCGACACGAGGTACGGGTACAGGTACGACGTACTTACTGTTAATGCCACAGGTGATGAAGATGGAGATTACGACTGAGTACGGACCGAACGTCTGAAGTGAAGCGTAACGAATCTAAAAGCGGCAAGAGACAGAGGAGCGACGTGTCCGTGGGGTCGCTGAACCACGACTTGATTGGTATGGCATTTTCTGAACGCACATTACGAATTGTTTTCATATACTCACACAACCTACGTACACGGACTACTGTAACTTTTTATTTTAAAGGTAACACTTTTATATTCTTGCCCATTAACAAAATTTTGTAATCAATAACAATTTAGTCGAAGAGTCATTGACGTCATTCCTTACGTCTTTAGTGATTAGACAAATGCAGCTCTCTATCCATTCTTGATAAAGGTAAAAAAAGGTCAAGGCGAGGTTTTGGTGCTACTTTACAATTAAATGCCAGTCGCACGAAAACATTGCCCTGTTACATCCCTAATATATTTTTATAATAAACCATTTCACGGCGAATCTTTCTTGATATTCAAGCACGATAATCTTGTTCATTTCCTATCGTGGAAGGCGCGGGAAAAAATCCCTGGTTTCTGCTGGTTCGGACACGCAACCTCTCGCATGAAAGGCAGCGCTTCTAACCACTGTACCACTGGCGCTAACAGTGGCTAGTTTTTGATATAGGGACAAGATTTCTCAAAAGTTTTTGTACCGTTTTATGCAAAAATAATGCTTTGTAAATCAGTTGAAAGTATTTATTATAAGTCCTATTATTTTGTTTCACATTCTTTACAACGGATTTCAAAAAGACGATGTACCCGCATTTACATGCCTGCCTACCACGAAAACCATCCATACGTCTAGTAATAGCGACAGTCACCTGGAAATGTTTTGTAGGCGACGGGTGAGTTATCTAGGATGAATATACTGGATAGGTCGCTGCATATCGCCGACAGGTCTTTAGTGTAACTCCCGTAGTCCAGCTGGCAGTGCTGGCAACATCGAGGTGGGCAAGACATTGTACCGGCGTCAGGCGTAAAACAGACGGCGTGAATTATATCTATGTTCACGCGCATGTCAATTGTGGCCCACGTAAATATGGTACATGTGACCCTATGGTCCGGTACAAATACATGCCCGTAGTGACACCCCGGTATTATCTCTACCACATTAAAATAATTCTGCTGTGAACGTACCCGCATCATCTTAAGGTAATATGTATCATCCATTTTATCACATTCTCTTTTATTAAATAGAAACGGCTAAAATACATACAAATTTTATACACAGTAATTTCATAAAGCAATAAAGTTATTTTCAATTTCGGAAGTACTGCAATGACTAGTGGTGGTTTTACACCTGTATAAACTTGTACAATATACACACACTTATGCTGATGACTACTTTGAATTATGAATAATTACATGTAAATATTTAACACTATGTGAACTAAAAAAAACTAATGAACTATGCAGTAAGTCTATGTGTAAGCATGGGAGAAGAGGAGAGTTTTGAGTTTAGACTTGAAAATGTTGAGAGTGGGAGATGTTTTGATATCAAGAGGGAGAGCATTAAAGAGTAGAGCGGAGTTGAAGGAGGTTCTTATTGGTACTTATGTATACTGGGTATACATAGTACATATAATCATTATACCGTATGAAGTATACACGTATATGGATGCTTGTGTTGATTATAACCATAGTTAGTTGATAGTCAATTTTACGCGTTCCTTTACCTACCTATTATAAAATATGGCTAACACGACAACCCACTTCTCTATAAAAAGTACAGGTATAGAGTCTGACGAGATTGTCACCATGGGTAACTGTTCGTCGTTCCAGTTTGCTGCACCCACCCTAAGGAAGTCTCCAAATGCTTAAAACTTAAACCTAGTCTATAATAACGTATGCAATGCACCGTATATTGTACAGCCTGGAAATCATGACACGCTCAATGTCACACATAATTCAACATTCAAATACAATGAACAATGACCTGCAATAAGAACCTCAAACAGGTAGCCACATCCCACATTTATAACACACTGACACCTTTAACGCTACAATGGTAGCTGCTATTTTTTCCTTAAATATCTAAAACATACTTAGTGTCCAGGCTAGGTGCAGTGTTACCTTGTTACAATAAAATATTTAGACTATTGTAAATGGCATTATTGATCATAGTATGCTATGTATACATATGGATATATAGGCCATCAAATGCAAAATGCGATATTATTATTATTTTTATAAGATTTAATCGCGTACCTGTCTGTAAAATCGGCGCCTCAGCATGCCTTTGTTGTTGTCTAATTTATCGGCGACTGCCGCGCCGTATATCTCCATGCTCGCGGTGAAAACGACCAAGTCGTACCATTGACTGACCTGGAGGGGACGTCGCAGTCAGGCCGTATGTAAGCTACACATGTATGGTATCGCTCGGTCGAATGACGTATCGCAACGTAATAAATATACTGTTACAGTCTGGCGCCATTACTCCAAACGGGTCCATTACCAAGGAATCTGGCCGGACTAACGAATATCCGGTTTAACGATTCACAGAAGGGAGAGAACTACGAATGATGCATTTACATATTAAATTGAATCAGATTTTATTGCACAGTATAACTAATTAGGCATATATCTACGTAAATGAACCATTCAGTATCACAAAAGTGTTGATTAATTCTTCGAGAAAAAGTCGGCTATCGTACGTTGCCGTGCTGTAATAATTCTATCTGAAATGTCTGTTGCATTTTCTAAAAAATCTACGAACTCCATGGAGTTATGTTCAGAGTTTTGCTCAAAAAATTACCGCAAATTCTCCATTATCTTACTCGCGTTTGTAGCACTAATCACAGGCGGCGTGAAGCTGTCGTCAATTTCTGTTTCGTCCATTTTGCAATGACGAATGAGGTGATGAGTAAACTTGAATTTGAGTAATAAGCGAGTAATAAGCAACCAAACATAATTCAACTGTCATTCACTCGACGTGCTAAAAAAATTCCGTAGTACTGCCGATTGACCCATATGATTTTAAAATAACGAGGGCGAGATCTCATGGCCATAAAAAACATCGGCAGTACTGCCGATTGGTGTGAAAGTTGATAGGTGCTTGGTAAAAATTGGACGGCCCCCGGACTACTGCAGCAAGAAATAATGTTTGAACAACCATTTGTGCCCATACATGTCGTCTGGAGTCGGAATCACGGATATCTGGAGTGATGGGCGCAAAAAGGTATGGAAAATTCCGCTCCCGTAATGGACACAAATAACTAAGGAAAATTCCGCTCCCGTAATTGGCACAAATAAGTGAGGAAAATTCCATTCCCGACGAAAAGGCCGGTCTGCTGGTAAATCTGGAGTGACAATCATCGGAGTATCGGCGCTAGACTGTATTTGATTAATGTGTACTTATCAGTCTCAGTGTCAGATGAATAAGTGAAAACTTATTAGGCGTAACTCTTCAATGTTGCATTAATGATTCAGAGGTATAGGTTTTTTCTGTGCAGTTCTTTCCAGCTAGTCAAAGAACCACATTAGCTACCCAATTAGCATCACATTAATTAATCTAACTATAAGTTAATCGACAAATGAGTTAAAGTACAACATACACGTCAATATAGTATATAGCAGTAGATTTAGTATATTTCAGAATATTTCAGTATATATTTCAGGTATTCCAATTGAAAACTAGCCAAGAAACATTGACGAAAGACGAGTTATGGCGAACGGGGAGGGGATATTCTGACAAGCGAGACGAGACATTTAGAATGTAGATTGCACTCACAATTTCTAGGAAGTAGTCGACATGCGGTCGCTTATGTACAAAAAACCTCACCGGGTGTCTGTCGATAGTTACCTGAAAATCATGAATTCGAATTAGATGCTAGTCTCGTTACGTACAGGTGAATACAGGTGAATACAGGTAATGGGAATACACGCCGTGAGCAGTCACTAATTATGTCACTAATTACGGACTGTTTTTCCAATAACAGCGCGTAATATATTTAAAATATTCCCAACAAATTTTAAAAATCAATTTGGTAAACTGGAACAACAGCAGAGGACAAACAAAGGAAATATCAGTATTCTGAATAAGACTTGTGATGAACGGTGCCGTTATATGTGACCAATAGTAATTTGAAATATTCCCAACCAATTTTTAAAATCAATTTGGTAAACTGGAACAACAGCAGAGGACAAACAAAGGAAATATTAGTATTCTGAAGAAGACTAGTGATGAACGGTGACGTTATATGTGACCAATAGTAAAGTGTTTGACTGTGACTGTACTTATGCATGCCAATACGACACACACTCTAAACTAACAATTATATACCGTTGGTCAGATTGATGCAAATACTAAATCAATAATTCAACTTCGTATGCGCATACTATGTATATATAAGTATGCAAACATGTAGAATCGAGTACAGGCACTGTGGGGAAAGTGCGGCACGCAGGCCAGTTTTTCAGCATCCTTGCTGAGTGATTGAAATGAAATTTTTATTGATTTATAGTGCCCTAGTAAGTGTATAGTAACACATGGCTATTAAAAACACTTTACAAATTTATGGTTAGATACAGTGCTTGTTTCACCCAACATGGGGAATACTTTCACCAAATACATGCTAACTAACACAACCGAGGCCCGAATACATGCTAAATAACACAACCGAGCACCGAATACACAGTAAATAACACAACCGAGCACCAAATACACACTAAATAACACAACCGAGCACCGAATACACACTAAATAACACAACCGAGCCCCGAATACACAGTAAATAACACAACTGAGCACCGAATACACACTAAATAACACTACCGAGCACTGAATACACACTAAATAACACAACCGAGCACCGAATACACATTAAATAATGTGGTATATATTTCGTGCTTCGGTTTTACTGGAATCAACTTTTTTACATAGCTTGTAAATGTATTATTACCTCTGGAAGTATATTTATATTCCCAGTAAGTCAATATTACTATAAATTTATGAAACCTGAATATTATAATACATATTTTTTATTCCAATTTCTAGATCATGTAAGTACACAGGGTAATAACAAGTTAATTAGATACATTATTATTTTTTTAGCATGTGAATCATCACAATATAAGAGGGGTGCCTGAAACAACTATTGCACTTCTGGCGCCTCCTTTCAACACAATTTATCACGCAATAAACATTAATAATTTGTTAACTTGTCTACTTGATACATGTATGTATACGTATGTATGTACATGTATGTAAATATCTCTATGTACGGTACTTGTGTCTACTACTGTATTATTCTGGATATAATTGTAAATATTGTTTCAGTGTCCCATATCATTGTGTTTGTATAAACGTGTTGAATAAATATAATAAATAAAAAATAAATAAATGAAAAATGAGCAGTACTTAAAGTCAGCTTGAAATAGATTAAAAGTGAAGCGAATTAGCATCGGTTCTGGTCCTAATGGCCGAATGGAAGATTTAATAAAGGAATGGGATATAATTTTGAAAGAAATTGGCCGTATATGACCTGTAATTCCCAACTTCCTGACAAAAAGTATTGCAGTTCACTCCGTAAAACGTCCTGATCAGGTACGTACTCACGTGGGAATAGAGTGCCCAGGGAAGGTCTGAATCCTGGGCTATACCACATGTGTTTGTTCTACTCTATCTTCAGACAGGCTGCTGAATCAGCTCTGGTCAAGTTAACTATAGGTATGTCTGTACAAAATGGCTGACCACAAAAAAACTATTGCTTTAGAAAGCCTAAGTGAAAATCAGTTCTTTGACCAGTATTTATAGAAATACGTGTGAATATGTAGCGGGAAAAGTGATGCTGTAAAAAACCTGCGAGCACCTGTGATAGAGCCGCCGTTTCCAAGACTGGTTTAAAACTGTTGTTAGGCGAGATGTAAAGGTAGCTCTAATGCCATATAGACACCTCACGCTTAACTTTACGTGATATTAAGACGAACTTTTAGGACAAAGTCGGGTGGTGTGCCGGGTTTAACGGACTGCCGCAGGACGCCGTCGTGTTGCGAATGAATCAACGTTTCATCCAAATCCAGCACTAACACCTTGCGTTTCAACATACCTGCAATCGCGTGGGTCAGTAGCGATATCATGGCCATCGAGGCAATGCAAAAATAAACATTCGTAATACAATAGTCGACAACAGATGAGTTTATAACAGAACAGGATTAATGTATTAAAAAACATGAAAAGTCGTGGATATTTTGTGGCCATCATTCATGTACATAGCTTTAAGTTTGCATAATAGTAAGCCACGCTGAATAATAATAATAAAATAATAATAATTTTAAATTTCACGAAGCTATCGCCGAACCCCTGACCAGTTATATTGCTCGATTCAACGTGGCTTAGGTCTTTAGTAAAGATTTTTTCAGACCATATCCAGGCGAGTGTTAACGTTGCAAGTATGCACCATCACACTGAAGCTTGAAGCGCTAAAACATTTTGTATTTTACAGTGCAGCTATGAAGGTAAGTCACATCTATTCGTAATATGCATACTTAGCCTGTGTTTGGAGAGAGGAGAGAGCGGGACGATCTCGTATCGCACGGTCTGGTACTGCACAATCTGAAAGGGTGTAAGTAAAACACACAACGTCATTAAATAGGCACGGAGGAAAACAAGCGGAAATCATATTTATTGTTAGTTTTCGCCACAGAAATTTGCATTACTTTATTTTGCAAATAAGTAAAGATAAAGCTAACAACAAACACAGTAATTAATCACATGTCCTAGAAAAACCATACCATATTGTTTGCTATAAAACTAAATACACTGTACCCCCCCCCCCCCAAAAAAAAAAATGCAATTTATTTTCGACGATACCTTCTACAAACTCAAAATGTAACGAATATACATTATAAGGGTATCATTAGAAAGCTATTTCTAATTTCTTTGAGCAAGCTATAAGAGCCTACTATTTCTCTTTACAATTCGCTATGAAACATCAAAATCAATCAACAGAGATATGGATATCTTGCCCAGACCGGTTAAAATGCCATCAAGACCAAGTTTTACATTTCCTACCATGACCCACTTATTAACGACATCCTTCCTGTTCTGGAGGCAAACTTTGAAGTTCAGCAGCGGAGACTGTTAAGGCATCTGTGGTTGACACAGGTTAGGGCGCCCGCCCATCGTCTAAGCGAGATCGTATACACCAAGTCTTTGGTGACCGCATCATCGCTCTGAACCATGACATGGAGTGGCCACCTCGCTCCCCAGAACTTACTACCTGTGACTTTTACCCCTGGGGATTCCTGGCATCGTTCGCAGGGCTATAGGTGATATGGCGAGGAGGGCACACTCGTGCGTAGAGAGGGCAGGAGGCCACGTAGAAGGAGTGGGGGATAAATCCGTCACCTTAACCATCACCCTCTTAACACACAAACATGCCAGTGGCACAAAAGAGCTTATATGATTTTTGTTTTAATTCATCCCGTAGAAATATAAAACTTGGTCCCGATGGCATTTTGAAAAATCTCGTTAAAAAAATGCTTATCTCTGACAAATGTTGATCGATTTTAATTTTTCATAGCTTCTTTTAAAGAGAAATAGCCGGCATTTCCAATGATACCCATATCATGTATAATTTTTTGGACACTGTATATCTCCGGTATATCCAAGAAGAAAAATCATACCAATTATATAAAAAAGTACCAAATTTTATTTTAACCTCCTTGGTCACTTTCTTTAGCTATATTTGCATATTATATTTTAATAAAAATATCTTCAAAAAACCCCCCAAAAATGAACATCACAAATAAAAAGTTATAGATTTTCCAACATTCAACCAGTTTTACCTGGCCCATAATTAACCATGACCATGTCATCAAACACAGGGTTATATATATTGGATAATAACCATTTTAGGTGCACAAATTCAGACACTTTTGTAAAGGTTTTTATACACATCTCTGATAATATATTAATATTTTACACGCGCAGCAAAATTGAAAGTTTCATACTTCCAATGTATAAAACTGATTATAGTCATATGTTTGTGTTACCTCGAAAAATGTCTTGTAACTTTTATTTTCATTTTAAAGATAAAACATCCCCCTAATTATTCATATATAAGATGCAAACATAGCTATAGGAGGTTACCTAAAAAATGCGGTCAAATATTTGGTACATTTTTTGAGACACTTGTTATTTTACTATTAAAACGTTATTTGCAATAACCCATACTGATACACAAAATGATTTTTATATTTTTCATTACCATTGCAAAGTCATTTTCACGTAACTTATTACACTTGTATATTTTTACTTGTTTGCAATGAATATCAACAACAGAAATGTCAAAGTACAAAATCAACGTTTTTATTTGAAATTTTTAATTACTTGATTATTGTCAAAAATATTTGTTGTGCATCATGTGTATTTCGATGCATTTGGCATATCCATATTTGGGTACCGATTAGCTGTTTTGCCCATGTGCTCTGATTTGATATTTAAGTCTGCTACCAAAAACATCACATTGATAAAGAAAAAAAGGGTATCAGGAAGTGGAGGGTAGAGTAATAAATCACTTGTACGCCTACAGTGATTTGGCCACTGCGTAAAAATAATTAAAGAACAAATATCATATACTAATTAACAAGATCATTTATGAGAAGTGTAAAGTGATAATGATATATCAATCTCATTGTCGAGAAACTAGGCTAAGTCTGGAATTTGAAAAAAATTGACATTGTAACAAGAATTGAAATTTAAACGTTTATTGTAAACATAAAACCCGACTATCATCCAAAAAGCAAGACACAAAGGAACTATCTATAATTTACATATATTTATAACAACCTATACAATTTTCAGACTTATATTAATATTCATTAATCAAACGTACCCCGCGTATTTGTCGTCTGACGCAGTAGCATATAAAACTCCAGATATTGGCAGCTAAAACAAAGAATGCTCTCAATCCCATAACAATATACTTAAGCATTAGTGCAGGTTACAACAGAATAATATGGCAGTTTTAAGAAAATTCAATCACATGCCTTAAACCAGGTTAAAATAACAAAAACAAAAATATTTCCTCGTTTGCTGAACTTGTTGACATTGATCTGCCATTAGAGTTGTTACGAAAATACAAACATTTGCTGGAAATAACATATTCAATATTAATTATTAACTATTTATAATAATTCATATGATAACAAGGAATCATCCACTAATAATAATTCATATTATAATACAATCTTTGCTAATATCTTATTACAATAATAGAAAAAGCGTTAATGAGACTCTACTATGCATCCCACTGCGCGTGACTGATGTATAATTAAAGTGATTTCGCAATGGACAAACTTCGCAAACTCGTTATAAATGTATTTTAGTTTAATTTCACCACATCTCAGTTACAAGTTATGTAATCATAATATAAAAAATAAAAAATAATTAACAGTTTTCCCATATAATTTGCAATAATTAACCAGCTCAGTTCATAAAATTAATGGTATCTTTAGATTACAGTATGATTCTACATTTTGATACATTTGCGGGAAGTAACTTTTCGCGTCATTGGTTACAGAATAAGCACGCAGCATTGTGAAGATGTTTTCATTTATTGTTAAGATTTTATCATTATTGATTTAATTGTTGACAATTTTCCGGCTTTCGATAGCGTGAACTGGTATTTTTATGCCAGTCGTTACAGTACATAAGCCGGTCCTTGAGTATAATTCTGAAAATTCATTCATTTCATTTCAAAATGGACTAATGTTGAAGTAGAACCAATTGATTATAATTGAATGATGGGATTACATGATAATTATGTCGATAACTCACTACATGACTACGTCAGATTTGGAGATTCGGAGCGGGTTTTGGAACTTTTAAACAAGGGTTACAACCCTAATTCAACCGGCCTCTATAAATGGACATGCGTTCACGAAGCTGCTCACAATGGCGACGATACGGTGCTCCGGATTCTACTCAAGAAAGGGGGTGTGACGTAGCTTTGTATAGAGTAGTCGCCAGTGTAATTGCCCAAAATTAGTATCGCCTTGGAGTGTGGCCCATGATGTTGTCAGTATTGTATGATTCTTATCAAACAATTGAATTTCAGATGTGTCATCATTTTATTGAACAAAAAATGTGTCTTGTATGAGTACATTGCGTTTTTAGACTTTGTATTATATTAAATGTGTTAATGTGGCCCCAACTTACTCCAACCAAAAATGCTGATCCTGATTAAATGATTTACCATCAAAACGTCACTATTCAAAATCATGATTCATGAAACAATAACTAAATTAAAACGATAACGATGTCATGGTATGTGAGCATTTTGTAAGGAGCCCTTCTGGTGGGGATTTAGTAAACGTTTTAAAGAGTGGTTTCATTTCTGTATGAGGCAATTGCAAAAGGAACATTTTGACCTGCTACTAGCTGCCATTATAATTATATTTTTAAATTCATTCTTGCACATGGTATCAATATATTAATAGAACATTATTTTTCATTATTATGTATACATAATTTTTTTTATATTACAAAAGCTGATCTTTAAGTTAAATAGATTGTTTTAATATTTTATTAATGCATTAATGAATGTTGCTGTTGTTTTAATAATTGGTAATGGAGCACAATGATGGATTTGTGTATTCCATCCTCCCACTAATACTATCCTTCTATTATCTTTGGAAATTTATTATTAACAATATGTGCGCATGTTTGTTTTACTTTATTTATGTACTTTGACTTTCAGGAGATCCCAACAAGCAAGATGAACTTAAACTGAACACGCCTTTGCATTATGCTTCGAGTGAAGGTCATGTGGAATGTGTGGAACTACTTCTTGCGGCAGGTTCAAAGGTCACTGTGCTAAATGTCAATGGAGAAATGCCGTCGGATATTGCCACTGAGTGTTGTCGAGGAGTTTTATTGGAAAGTATGTCATGTAGTTCAGTTTTCTGTTGTACACTGCATTTTCAGAGGTTCACAAAATGTGATCATCAAGATGAAATCAAATGACTTATTTTTTATTGTACAGAGAACACACAAAATACAGTAATATCAAATAAATTCATATTTAATTAAGGTACATATTAGAATAACTGTCAAAATTAATGCTAGTAGGCCAGATAAAAAATCTTTTAATGTGGGGACCTTTTCATCAGACTTTTTGGTATAATTGCTTAAGAAAAATTCCTTCTGTCTAATATTCAGGTATTCTGTTGAATTTTGTTTTGAATGATAAACTTTTTGTTAATTAGGTCTGAACTGTGGATTTTAAGCATTTCGTAAGCATTTTATTTTCTAAACTTTAAGCAATTGTGTTACTTCATATTTATTTTTGCCTCTCGCTCTTTATTTGCTGTTTGTTCCCTTTTTATGCATCATTTTCACCTACATTTTAAGACCATTTTCCACACTGGTGTGGGTGGGACAGTTTTACATAATAATGTTTTCCATGACACTCTTCCTAGGACAGCCTCGCCCTTGACCACCCCCCACAGCGAGCTCGCTACACCTCTTTACCCGATTGCAATTGGCTATTCTCTCTACTTCGCCGAACCATCTTAGTCTTCTTTTCTGTCCACGATTATCAATACAAGTCAAACCCAAGCAATCCTTTAACTCCCCCGAAGTCTTTCTAAATCTTGCTATCTGTCAGAGACACATTACATATTCAGCGCACCATCCTCAACTCATTACCATTATTACGTTCAACTCCACAGTCTTCACCGTCACTGCCCATGTCTTACCCAATATCGGATCAAAATTCTAGCCTAGACATGAGAATAAATAGGCAAGAGCTCTTTGAATTCTTTCCATCCACTCCTTATTCTAGCCACTAAACTTACACCAATGTCACCCTCAGAACATCATTTCTCCTAAATAGCAGAAACTATAAACTTTGAGACTATAAACATTAACGCTAGGCTGTACTTCAGTCCGAGTGGTAACACCTGTACATGCTTTACACTTATAATCAACTACATTTTGCAATCAACTCTCACACCACTACATCTTTTACGAACCCAGTGACTACAGGAATCACAGAAGATATATTTACTGAGCAGTAATTATTCATAGTGAAGGACAACATTTATATACTTTATAATTATTCATAGTAAATATTCCCAGAATTTATTATACGCACGCATACAGAATTATGCAATGATGGTAGCATTGGAAATGCATTGATTTGTTTATAAGGACATTTTGGTATTTTTGCATTTTTGTTTAAGCTGTTGAAAAAGAAAAGGAAGCACTGAGAGCAGCAGCCATTTTGACCTGCAATGGAGACAACACTGGTGATGATACAAGTTGTGATAAACAAGGAGCAGATATGGGTGTAGTCAATGATGTCATAGAAGATGGTATCAGTGACATCATGTCAGATGTGTCAATTCAAGATTCATTAAATGAGTCATCTGATTCAGATTTTGTATCACATCCACCTCAAGAAAAAAGCAATGATAAAAGTACGTTCTTTGAAACCAACAATTTTTTCCTTTGATATGCATTTACAATTTTTCTGTAATTTTTTAGCATTTTCAACTAATTTGGTTGGTGTCTAGCTTTGTTCTTAACACATGGAAAAAAGTTATTCATAATTTTTTTTTACTAGATCCAGATACAATATATGTAGGAAATATTGAATTTATTGGTATATCAATTGTTTGGTCTATTTGCCTCAAAAATGTACATAAATCTCATATCTAAGATATACATATTGTTGGTATATTCTTACAATTCACAATGTAATAAATATCATGCTTTATTGACCATTCTTCTCCAGAATAGCAGATCAATGCATCAAAATTATAATGTTATGCAAGAGTTTATCATTAAAAAACCCCCAGGGTATATGTTGGCTTTGAGACAACAGAGAAACCGTTAGTATTTCGTGTATCCTCCATTCACAGCAATGACTGTCTTCTGTCGCCTCCTTATCTTAATAATGAGACATTGATAATAATCCATTTGTTTTAGAAGCGCCATAATAACTAGTATGTCTCTAAAGCGCCTATGTACATTAATAATAATAATAATACATTTATTTTGGAGGCACCCTAATAAGTAGTATGTCTCTAAGGCGCCTATATACATTTCGTGTGACAACTAATTATATTGTATAACACAATAGTAAGTGCATAT
>WURV02174469.1:0-13968 GCA_011762755.2 Epimenia babai | reverse complement strand
AAACAGGCAATAGAGTGAACAACACATTAAACAGGCAATAGAGTGAACAACACATTAAACAGGCAATAGAGTGAACAGCACATTAAACAGGCAATAGAGTGAACAACACATTAAACAGGCAATAGAGTGAACAGCACATTAAACTGGCAATAGAGTGAACAACACAGACTTTAAACAGTTAATAGACAACCACATCTCAGCCACTGAGCAATAAAATGATGCTGGCCCATGCCTGGGTTAGATTATTAGACTGAAGTATTAGAAGACCACGCTTCAAGTACTCATTCTTAGTCTTTTAGCCATTATACTACTGTGGTTTTCGTATAATTTTTATTGCAATATCCATCATGTGATCAAACTTTAGTTGACTTTGAGGTATATTATTATAATTGCTGAGAAACATGTGATCCTTCGCCAGTCCTGCTGCGTACATACCCCAAACGGCGGGCCAGCAGGTACCAGCCAACATCTACGATCCTCTAACAATGATGCAGCCTCCACCAAGTACGTCACTAGATCACTAGATCACTACCTATCCTCTACACAGTGATTATATGGTGGGGAACATTGGGACTAGTCGATTGTGTTGATTCACGCATTGTTTAACAGTGTTTATGGTACATTTGGGGTTTATCAGCGAGTGTTGGTTGTGCTTCGGTAAGTTCAATTAGTGTTACCTGTTGACTCGAGGGATTGACAGATAGTTAGATTGTCGATTCGACATCTGTCACCTAGTGTTGATGGTTGATTTATGAATTAACACAGTTTTGTTGGTTGATTTGGGGATTGTCTAATAGTGTTGAAGATTGATTTGGTGATGGCAAAATTGAAGTATATGAATGCTGTCATCAGTTATTACTGTAAAGCCATTTTCAACACTTAATTACAAGTTATGGTAATTTTCTCCAATTAATAACAATAATAGTAAAGCTTTTAGTGCCGAATTATCCCTTTGACATTAACGACAAGATGATGTTGACGACACTTTACCATGTTACTAGCCAAAAACCTCAAACTAATGAAGTTATATGCAATTTTGGGGAGTACTGCAATGCCTAGTGGAGATCCTCTGATCTGAAATTAATGATTTTTCGAAAATTTGGAATGAAACATGTATTTTCAAACTCAAGTTTGCAGAATATTCTAGAGTAGGGCATTAGTGAGACTCTCAATCCAGCCATTTTTATGAGGTCCAGTCATGTGGTCGCTGCCACACTGACTTTTGGCATGAAACTAATGGTTTCGCTCGCTACCCACAGCCGGATCATACGGACCTCCTGCTCCGGTTAGTGCCGCCACTGGCGAGAGGATGACCGGCTTTCAGGATCACCGACCCCCGACAGCTTGGAATGATCCACCTCCCATCAGAGAGAAGAAACTGGTGAGACTTTCTAGCATGTGTCATAAACTAGTGTAAACTGATGTAAACCAATCTAACATGTGTCACAAACTAGTGTAAACTGATGTAAACCAATCTAACATGTGTCATAAACTAGTGTAAACTGATGTAAACCAATCTAACATGTGTCATGAAATAGTGTAAACTTATGTAAACCAATCTAACATGTGTCATAAACTAGTGTAAACTTATGTAAACCAATCTAACATGTGTCATGAAATAGTGTAAACTTATGTAAACCAACCTAACATGTGTCATAAACTAGTGTAAACTGATGTAAACCAATCTAACATGTGCCATTAACTAGTGCAAACTGATGTAAACCAATCTAACATGTATCGTAAACTAGTGTAAGCTTATGTAAACCAATTTAGCATGTGTCATAAACTAGTATAAACTGATGTAAACCAATCTAACATGTCATAAACTAGTGTAAACTGATGTAAACCAATCTAACATGTGTCATAAACTAGTGTAAACTTATGTAAACCAATCTAACATGTATCGTAAACTAGTGCAAGCTTATGTAAACCAATTTAGCATGAATCATAAAATTGTGTTGAACAAATAAAAACCTCATACAGCATGCCTTAGGAAGTGTTGTATTCTAATCTACCATATTGACTGAATCAGGTGGGACAGCCGCATAAGTCTATGCAAGGGGCAGCTGGCGTAGTGGTTAGAGCGTTTGACTTTGAATCCAGAGGTCCCTGGTTCAATTCCCCCTATAACCAGTATACTAACTGTGGTATTTTTTTGGCTGGAAGCGCCTCAAACCCAATTGCCCACGGGGGTCTGGGTAGCCCTTGCAGTGTGGTTCTGTTGGGGCTTTTTCCATCCTCTTTGCTGTGCTTTAGATGCTCTATATGATCTCTATGTTGCTTACCTCCCCGCTATGTCGTCATCTCAATGTAAATAACCATTGACCTTCCATAGATGTAGCGGAGTATACAACATATGTAGCTTGTATGTAGACATCTAGAACCATTGGCATGAATGGAAAAAGGTCAATTGTCTGCCCAGACTAGGTGGGTTTTACACATTATTGTTTCATGTAAAGTGTGTTTGACAGCTCTGCTAATAAGTACACTTTAAACAAATAAATTTCTTTCTATTAGTTGTTTTCCCCCACCCTTTATATGAATGAGGGTAATCAAATTGTTGTGTTAACCACATAGGCTAGCTTGGTAAATGGCCATGAATGAAATGGGCCTCCACAACGATTACCTTGGTAATCAGCCTATATATAAATAAATAAATAGTCTATGCAAATAAATTAGAAGAAATAAATGATAGCACCTTTAAGGTTAACACAAATTTATAGAGACACAGGCTTTCGCAGTCACAAGGAATGCTTCATCAGGTGAATGAATGAGAATAAGTGATATACACATTCATATGCAGTGCAAATAGACAGATATGTATACACAAGGGGGGGTTGCTAAGACCTCGTAGTGAGTAGAGAATTACTGATTCCTCGTGTCTGCGAAAGGTTGTACTTCACTAAATTTTTTTAGTCTGAAAAGGTGCTACCTTCTACATCTAGTTACTAATCAAGAATGAATCATAAACAAGCATTAAATAAACGTAATCGAAAATAGCATGTATTATAAATCAGGGTAAATCATGTAAACTAACCTATCGTGTATAGTAAATTAGTGTAAAATAATTTAACATGCATCATTAACTAATAGGGTAGGCTAAATAGTTCGTTGGCCGACCATTATGGCTTTTCCCGAATGAGGTTGTTTGGTGGTTACATTTCAACATAGTCTCCCTTACGCTCTACACACTTAGTCCAACGATGTTGCAGCGCTTGGATACCTGTGGAATACAAGTCCACAGTTTGATCACTGAAAAACTGCTCGATGGCACTTACAATGTTATTATTGGTTCTATATTGTTTGCCAGCCAAATGTTTTTCATATTTGGGAAGAGATAAGTCATATCAGCATTTTGAGTTTAAGTCTTTCTTAACCAGATACTTAATAACACCACGGGGCCAAATTCTGTCCATTTTGGTCTGAAGCTGCATGAGTTACGACTGCACAAATGATTAATAAATGTAAGTACACTGGAAACAACCGTTCATTTAGTCACCACAACCACTCGCCTTGCTATATGAAAAGTTTCATCTGTCTAGCTGGGGTCATTCTTGGTGAGCCTATGAACTTTTCAGCCCACCCTCATAACAAAAACTAATGTAAGCTCATGAAAACATTGTAAACGACCGTTAATCAGTTTTGGACATATTTGAATGGTACTATGATTCTAGTATGATATTTTTCCTGTTTTGGTCACTGAATATAATAGTTTAATTGTAGGTTAAGGCAAAAATTAGGAGGTACAGTAGACTGCATGAATATAGATCAAGTATCGTGTCTGGTTTATGATTTACCAGTCGGGATCATATGATCAGCACCAGCCTATTACCCAGCCGCTGTATGCGTTACCGGAGCAGCCTCAACCTGTCCAGTCGTACCCAAACCTGTACAACCCCCAGCAGAACCAGCCAGCCCCCCAGCAGGCTGTTGCCCCAATGCAGGTGAGTTTCTGTCGTCCCGTCCGTGTGATAAGTGGGAGTTAATATGAAATGTTTCGTGATAGACCAGGTCATCAGTCTTATCATTTTTACACTCGCTGTCTTTTATAAGGGTCATTCTTTCATCGCTGAAATCTTCAAATAGCACAAGATAGGAATCCATTGAAAGTCGTTGCATACATGCATAAAGGGAAATGGGCCTTTCAGTGTTAAGTAATCGATGAGCCTACGTGTTCCGCCATCAACAACTCCCCTGGAGTCACAAAGCCCAGCGGGATCTACCACAAAATCAAGGGAAACAACTGCCAAACCAGAAGTGCCATTGATACCACCACAGATAAAATTGAAATTCCCCCTCCCCACCATTATTAAATCGCCGTGCGATTACAAAGGCAGAAGCAGACTGCGCAGAAATTAAATTAAAAATACTTACCAAAATAGATCGTGTCGAAATAGGTCTTGATAAAGATTTATGGTTTATTGTTCATCACCCTCATTAGTAGTTTCCTGTGTCATTTGTCCCAGTAATGAGATCTGCCTGTATGGAACTAACTTTTAGCTACCTATTTCATTATTCACCTGAAGAAGAATGTTGTCACATTCGGAAGTTTGTGACACATTTTCAGCTCACCTGAGCTGATGCTCAGTGAGCTTTTGTGATCAGAGTTTGTCCTCCATCCGTCTGTCCATCCGATTTTAAAATTTTCTAAGAAAAATCTCAAGAACCGCTTTTTGCAGAGGTCTGCAATTTTGCAGATATTGTTATTGGGTTGCTTCCTTTAGATTTGTTCATGGTAGCATCATCGAAGTGAGGGGAGGTAACTTCTGCCGATGTTCATATTTTTTCAGGAACCGCTTATCGCAGGGGTCTGCCATTTGGCAGATATTGTCCTTGGGTTAGTATCTTTCAGATTTGTTCAGCATCTCATCATGGGAGCAAAGGGGGATATTTTCTGTCGACTTTTTTTTTAATCTTTACCTCCATCTCTGCTAAGTATGAATGTAGATATTGTCTGTGTAGGTCTCATTCAGATTCGTTAAAGGTACGTCTATCTAGGCAATAAGGTGTGATTTCAACCTTGGTTTTTCCCACAAATCTGTATTTTCTTGTTTCATTGTCGTAATGGGTATTGTCAGGTCTCTCTGGCCTATTGTTTTTGATGTAAGGCAGTCTCCTTGTTGTCTTTTCCTAATATTAAGATGGCCTCCTTGGCCTCTTGTTTCATTAGTTCATCTTTTTCAAGCGAGAGTCTTGAGGCCTCGTTGGCCTCTTGTAGCAGTGAGGCATAAAGGTTTACCGCTTCGGTGTGTTTACATAATTAATAGTAACAAATGCCAATCGCACGTAGAACATGCTATAACTATAACTGTAAAATTTACAAGAACCCACTTCAAAACACGAAATTTTCTTATTATTTGAGCAAAAAAATTTTGATGCAGTTTATCCGAGGGTGGGCATGGATGTATACTAGCAACCTACTTCATGAAACAGCACGCTTCTAACAACTGCGGCATTGACAGCGACATACACAACAGTTGCTGAAGTGTTTTGATGTAGCATCAACGACCGTTTAATTCATGAAGTTACTCGTCATTCGTTCATGACATCAGCTAGTATTGGACAAAGCTCAAGCTATACTTAGTATATCAGCGACATTGTTGACTGCCATATACGAACGGGATAGCTCAGTGGTAGAGCTCCGACCTCTGAAACCAGAGGTGGGCGGTTTGCATCTGGGCAATGCCAATGTGTTTTTCCGTTGTTTCCTTGGGCAAGGCACTTTATCTCGATTGCTCCGGTCGACTTGGACATAAATAAGTACCGGTGAAATTTCTTTGTAGCAACGCAAATTAATATGCACTGGGAAAATAAATATGCGAGTGGCCAACTGGCGCCTATTAGGAAGCTGCCAAGCTTGAGAACAATGGTTCAATTCCCGCTAGAACATATGGCAATTTTGGGGCAGAAAAGCTTTAAAGCCCTGTGCCCAGGAGGCTCTGTGTAGCCCTCGCAGTGTGGTTGTGTTTGGTTATTTTTCTGATGTGGCTGTGCTTCAGATGGTCTATAGACGGTGTCCATGTCGCTTACCTTCCCCGCTATGTCATCATCGCATTGTAAATAACCATGAAATATTATGGACATGGAGTGGAGTGTGTGACATATATTATTCCGCCTGTAGACGTTCGGAACAACTCTTGCGAATGGCATATATATGAATTATCTGCCTAAACTGGGTGGGTTTACACAGTAGGTGCCCCCCCCCCTCCCCAATAAGTGAGGCTAATCAGTTTGTCCTGTTAACTACATTAATAGGCTAGTTTTGTAAAGGGCCAAAAATTGCTCAGACAATGATTCCCTTGGTAATCAGCGTATAATTACATACATACACAGCTCGCTCTCACCAACGTCATTCACTGATCACACTGACATAGTCTACTATGTATACAAGCCTAAATTCACTTGCTTAACGTAGTTAGCTCATTCACCAGCCTAAGGAAGCTGCTACTACTTTTAGACCTCTGACCTTGAGAATCCACTGCCCCTGATGAACTACTACCCCCTAATAGTTTACTGCCCCTTATAGTCCACCACCCCTTGATAGTCTACTGCCCCTGGTAATCAACTGCCCCTTGGTAGTCATCTGCCCCTGATAGACTCCTGCCCCTGATTGACCTCTGCCCCCAATAGCCCACTGCTCCCGATAGCCCTCTGCCCCCACTAGCCCTCTGCCCCCGCTAGCCCACTGCCCCCGATAGCCCACTGCCCCCGATAGCCGACTGCCTCCGATAATCCATTGCTTATACTAATCATGAGCCCACAGCAGGAGATTCACAAGCCAAACTTTAGGAAGATAATGTATCCATTCAGTGATATTGACGCCGTATCTATTGATCATCTAGACCAGCTCATCACGCTCCGTGAACCACGTGGGGGGTTATTACGTCTATTTACGCACTTCCGCACCACTCTACAGGCATTTTTGTATATTTACACGGAATATTACATTACCCGCATTTTTATTTTTGTTCAGCATCCCTCGGGTGCTTCCTCACTAAACCATCGATTTTCCTCTACTTCCTGCGATGACAGCGACGAGACATAGGCACGTTACAGGGACGTGCTGTGCCTCCATTGTTCAATGCTTTTTTTCCCACAAGTTCCTTTTGAATATTTTTAGCTATTATTTCTTTGATATTTCATCATTGTTGCTGCTCATCCATCCATATTTTTCCGTAAAAACATTAAGGATAGTATTCCCATATGAGTTAAGTCTTGCTCCCAGGACCGTTATTATATAAATAATACAACACTGTTCAAAAAGACAGATAAATCATTCATTTACTTAATTATTATGTATTTTCCTTATTATTTGAAAGTCCTTTGTCTCATTTGCTAAAGATCAAAACCTACCTTCCCAAAAAAGCATACGTGATGCAATTTAGTTTTTAGTTTTCAGGATGATTTTAGTCTACTATGCGTATCTTTATACTTTTAAGCTATTATGTTATCCAGTAAAATAGAACTGAAAATATCACTGCGTGTTTAATTCTAATTATGCTACTTTTTTCCTGTCACATAATGTCACTTTATATCATCCCATTTACTGGTGTTTATACCATGTTATATTCCTGTTGTCAAGTGTCGCTGATAACTACTTAGTTGAAGAGGCACCATAAATACAATGCTAATAATAAAACTATAACGTATCAACGAGACCACCGTGATCTCACAGCGATTCTCGTCTGGTTGCACACAATAGTAAAACAGAAGCGTACGGGATCAGGGCATTTTCATTCTGTGCACTTATACTCTGGAATTTTCTTTCAACTCACATGAAAGCACTAACTATCGTTACTGCCTTGAAATCAGCACCCATGCATGATTATTCATCACCCACCTATGATTATTCATCACCTGTCTATGATTATTCATCAACCATCTATGATTATTCATCAACCATCCATGATTATCCATCGCCCGTCTATGATTATTCATCAACCACCTATGATTATCCATCACCCGTCTATGATTATTCATCAACCATTCACGATTATTCATCACCAATCCATGATTATCCATCTCCCATCTATGATTATTCATCACCCATTAATGATTATTCATCACCCATCCATGATTATCCATCATTCATGCATTCCAGTCGCACGTCGAGCCACCAACTCCAGTCATTAAAGCTGAAATCCCACAGGAGCACAAAGTTCTACAGGATATCTTTAACAATTTGGTTAACACATGCATCACCAAAGCTACCAACCCTGTGAGTTGAACATGGCTTTATATACAACAACCCTCGTAACTTTTCCATATTCAAGTGTAAATATCACCAAAGGAAGCATATGTGAGAATTTTTTATTTTACTTAAACATTTAAAATGGGTCTTCTTGATGTTATTCATGATTTTTGTTACCTGTAGCCAGCGCTCAACTCTCCAGACCCAACACCCATTCACAAACCTTATCGTTATTACCTGCCCTTTCTTCAAAATATAAAGCTGAAGAGAGCAAAGAAATATGATAAGAAAAATGACCTAAAATTACTTTCCCACAGCGTAGCCCTTGAACTTCTTGATATTTCAGCAAATGAAGAGAAAACTAGACGATGTCATGAGGAAGTTGGAATTATTGTATGACAAACTCCGCACTAATTCTGTGAGTAAATCATTCACAGGGCTGATTTTATAAAAAAATCGAAAAACTGTGTGACATACGTAGGCTGTCTGTAGGAACCAGTGGTGTGAATAGACGAATGTCCACTCTACGCCCAGATTCAGTGGATTTTTCACAGTAGGTGTTTTCCCCCCTACCTCTTATAAGTGAGGCTAGTCCGTTTGTTGTGTTAACCACTTCTGTAGGTGAGCATTGTAAAGGGCCAAGAACGGCCTACACAACGATGACCTTGGTAATCAGCCTGTTGCTCACTAACTAAATCAGTCAGTCACTTCGTTCACTGATTTTATAAAAGCTTTATGAATAAATAATAAATAAGTAGGTAGATTTCTTACTTCAACCTATTAACCCTTGGCACTCTGTTGTCACAGAATTGTATTGCCATTGTAATGCGATGTACAAATGTGCGCGTGGTAAGGGTTAATGTAAGTCACACTTACAATGATTTAACGCGCTATACTCTTGCGAAATATAACAATCACTCAATAACTCGCTTCCGTTGAAATATTCCCCAGGATTCCAAGCACGCTGATCCTGCTCATTTTGTACACCAGTGTGCCGGAAAGGAATGTGTTGGAAAAAATTCCCTTTCACCCTCGATTCGACCTTTCCCAAAAATATTACGGTTCTAACCTTTAGTCATTTGCACCTGAATTTAACCATTGGTTCCAGGGGTAAAGGCATTAGAAGAGCTTCCTTTCATGCATAATGTTGCAAGTTTTGGTAAATTTTTTCAGGGTTATCGAAGCAGTAATTATAGTAATTGTAACTGACATCTACTACCATTAATCAAGTAACATCGTTTTTGTTAATTTTTAGTATACAAATGCTTTTGTCCGCCGCCAGTTATCCGCGAATGTCGTGCTGGGGCTGCATCAGATCATCCAGGCTGTCCAGCAGTTCGACTACGCCAGCGGTCTGAGCATCTACACGCAGATCGTGAGCCACGAGAACTTCTCCGAAATCAGCAGCTTCATGCCCGGACTCAAGATCCTGTTACAGACAGCCGCTCAGCTCCAGGTCTATGTACAGTGAGGTGGTGTTCCATGCTCCATGCGAGAGGACGCTGCTGACGAATGCACCAATGACCCTCTCAGGACAACTGTCCCGGGTGAAATCGCCGCGTCCCTTATAAATATCAGTCTGTAACAGACTTACTCTAGGGGGCTTACTTTTGTAACATCCTCTCAGAGCACGATTCTTTATTCATTCTAACAAGATGAAAGATACGTCCCCTCCTTCTCGAGTCATTCAAAACTTAACAATCTAGTCTCGGAATTTTCTAGAACCTTTGGTACGAACTTTATTTTCCGTAAACATCTACTACATAAGTAGTATAGCTCAGTACAAGGGAACAAGCTAAAGGTCATTCTAGATGTAACGACTGTGTTTTGAGAACCGTCTGCGTGTAACATACCCTCATACTTTAACCGGCTTCTTGTCTTCATGGCCTCATTTTTTGTTTCAACATTCTCTCAAATGGACCTCGTGGCGTCTTTATGTGTGGCGAATGGCTTCAGCTGTGCCATATCAAATTCCTCTACTGTCATTACGATCTCTTAATTCCAAAGCTGATTGTTCTGACTTCTGACAGGCACGAAGAGCTCAGTCAGTATGGCATGTACCTAGACTCTTCATCATCTGTAGAAGTATTACTATAGTAACAGGTGTGGGTTGCCGTGTTAGCCATGTCGTAAATAAAAAATATTTCCTTTCCATAGATTCCACTACTGAATTGACACGTAGTTTGTATTAGCAATTCTTCAAGTTGTCAAGTGTCTTAATTTTACGCTCTTCATGAAACTTTCAAAATATCGCCAGTCTGGCTAAGATATTGCTAAAATCTTTACAAATCTTAGTTAAAGCAACATTATAAAGGTGTATTTTACAAAGGCAATCGACTATCGCTAATAAATAAACACGATTATGTTTGCCAGTATATTTATCGCTTCTCTCCATCTTGACAACATGGCCACCACTTCGGTACTGATACGGAAATGCTCAATTAACATGGCGGCATTTTCCGTGCTTTTTCCGCGCACTTCATTGGATAAAAACTAATTGATGCTGATGCTGTGTCTAAGTACCCCAAATAATATACAGTACCCTAAATCTGGACCGAATTGGTTCTTTTTGGTGACGGCTGAATCGCCCAATTTCTCAATAGGTGCGCAAACTGTGCACGCTTTCTCTCGTAGAACTGTCCGTGAGGTAGGTTCAATCTGTTATATTGATGAGTGTATTATTACGTGCATGATGGCGATATTTTAATTCACAAAAAATATGTGTATACTTGATTTTATCCATGATTACACCGTCAGCGCTGTACCTATTACTTTATCTTCATTATACGAGGACTAGAGAGTGCCAGATAGTGTAATAATGCTTGATTTTAACGACTTTGGTGTCTCGATCTTACCTTTTAGGTATACAATTATCTACTTAAAACAAAATATTTCCTTTATTGTGAATGTGACTAACTTCTATCTTGTAAGTCTACTCGACTAAAAGGCTACAGTTGGACCTAGTAATGTTGAGAAACATCACCATTCTTATTTCTAATGTTTGTTTATTCATCGTAAATTTGTCAGCTTCAAACAAAACACATTTCCATCTCAGTAGGTGGATTTATGACAAGATGAAATTTTGTTATCGTTACGGTGCATAGTACGAGTAAGAATGAGTTAACACCGTAAATTATCGTCAATATTTCTAGCCATATTGATTGGTCAGTTGATTCGTTTGTTAGTTGGTTGTCTAATAGCAAGTAAAAACACGGCTTGTATCGCAATGCAATTATTGATTTTATCGGTTGTTTATTCGGGTCTGTTTTTATTATTTGATTATTACGTCTGTAGTAATTACTTGATATACCTGACCACGTAATACATGTGTGTCAGTCTGATTGTTTGTTAGATACGAATAAATTCCACATTAAATTATATTGTACAGTATACGCGTGCTGTTGGACTGATTTTGTTAGGATGTAGTTTATATAAAGCACGAAATTTCATAATCATGGAATTCAAAGTGATCGCAGAATCGTAAATTTAACTCAATGACTAAATATTTTGGGTTGAAATTATCGACCTCCCTATTTTTCTTGCTTCAGGCTGATTGTGTAATTGTATGTCAAATTGGCGATGGCAAGTATGTCCCGTTGGCTACGATGAGTATTTTATCATTAATAAATGGCCACATTGTCATTTAGAACGTGGCAATATGACAGTAAAAAATGCGTGTAATTTATTATCCATGGAAAGTGTTTTGTGATTAATCAATGGCCCCGTTATTAATAAGAGCATGCAATTTTACAACGGTCGCGTTTCTACCGACCATGGAAGCACCGCGAAGGCGTTAAAACGCTACCCAATTGTCGCGTACAACCGTACATTATGACACAGTATAATCGTCATTAACCCCCACAACAAAGTCGGTCACGATCGTCCTATGGTTTTTATCAGTAACCTGTAACGAATCAAGACGTTTTTGCGCCATGCATCGTTCCCGCATCCACAATATCGGCCGCGTTCACCCCACGCCGTAGCACGAATGTTATCGCTTATCAAAGTTTTCACTTATCGTTACATGTTTTACCCATGCACTATGCGTGTTTATGACCTACGCCTCGGGAAATGGCGTTACATAATTTATCTGTATATGGCATATTGGGAATTGTGTTAACTAATCGTCAGTGAGCGTATCATGCTCTCCGGGACACAGGTACATAAATTAGATATCCTAATTCACAACCACTAAAGAGATTCTAAAAAATCTACGACGAATTAAAAGGCAACATGATTGCACCTGTGATTTCGAGTTACACTAAAAAGTGTTTTTTATTATATGCCTCACACACCAAGTCGCGCTTTAATACTCGATATACGACTTTCTGGTTTCTGGTAATTTTTGCGGCAAAATATTTCCTTACGGAGTGGCAAGGACATAGCTTTGATCGACCCCTCGAATTTGCTAATTTCTGCAATTTCTGAAAGTCCTAACCTTCTTAACCGACTGGATCTGAGGTAAATTATATTTCCCCCGCGTGATTACCAATGTTTATGTCGCCGTATGATCCGCCACCAATCGGCGATATCCACGCTACTTCGTTTATTGTATTAAAATCAGTCGCAGTTTCAGTAACTTGTTAACATTATGAAAGCATGAAAGATTACAATAACGCTAACGCTTTACTGCAAACCTTTCCCCCCGAATTTCAAGAACCAGAGTCTGGCTAACTTTAATCTTATGCGAGATCAACTTCTCCCATATCCTGGGTTGGGCAGGTGACATGTAATTCTGTTTAGGCCTATATTCGGAATGTCTGTAATCGTTTGGAAGAATTATTAGCACATGTAGTTGCTCAGCATTTTTGCAATTAAATCCGCATCGGCTATAAGCCGCAGTTATAAGTATATTACTGCAGTTAAATCCGACAGCCGTATCTAATCACCTTATCGAGGTACTAATCCGATTTACCGATATCCATCTTGGATGATTACCAATACCGAACGGTTATCCGCGAGATTTAATCGGTTATCCGCGACATTCCATCGGTTATCCGCGATATCCGATACCGTCAACAGGCCGTATTAAGGATGGATCAAGCAATCCCATCCAGGCATCCTTCCACTAGTGCATGTCCAATGTTCATCACATTTGAGAAGCTGTCCACGTGATTATCTTCTCATCATTGGTTTTTCACAATAATATCTCACCGTTAATGCTCAGGCACGAATCGCTGTAAGCCGTATACCTAAGTAAGATATTTTCGGAATATTCCGAGAAATCCCTTATAATGCAGTCTCAAATATTTGACCACCCTTATGTTAACGTGAAATATTTTTAACGTATCAAAGATTCACGAATAAAATATATAAAGAGAAATGGATTTAATATTTATGGAATGAATCAAGAATACCGCCGTAACTGACCTGCTATTTTTGGTTTAGGTAATTACTACCGAATTATTTATTCAGAATTTCAGAGTGGAATCTTGTAGTGTTTTGCAACTGGCGGTAATAAGTGCTCATGCGCCGAGGCGATCTAAGTTTTTACGCCAGCTTTGAACGTAGACTGCGTTTACTCAAAGATCCCCGACTTACTAATCAGATCTGGTAGTACCACAGAATTCGTTCATCTTGTGAAGTAAATTCCCTCGATAAATTTGTCCATATAAACGCCGACTTTCGTGCAGTCAAAGTCACAACTTAATATGTTAGAGCAAACATTTATTTCATTACAATGATTAACACTCAATAACAGCATTTGCCAAAATCAACTGGGAACACTGCTGGGGCTAGGGTACTACGGTATGCTGGAGTGAAGGTATATACATATA
>WURV02174458.1:0-13971 GCA_011762755.2 Epimenia babai | reverse complement strand
CTATGACCGTCTTTTTATCTTCAGTAGACAAATAATTAAAATGATTTTGTAATTGCAGGGTGTGAGTCAGCAGTTAGATTTTAAGATTGACTTGCACAGTAATGCACACGAGCACAATGAGAGCATCCAGGAAATGCAGGAAGTATGGGCCAACGTATTGGAACTGTCACTCGTTGATAAAATTAAAATAAAAAAATTTAAAAAAAATAGAAAATTTTTTGATATATCTCGTTTTTTGTTGTTGGCACGAAAAAATAAAATTTGGCACATAAAAATCAAGATTGGCACATGCCATGGCACATAAAATGCTAAACCCAGCGTGAACACTGATTAGTATCTATATGAAGTTTGATAGATTAGTATGGATGGTACAAAACATAGTTTCCCTTCAAAGCTGAGTCATGAATTTCAAGTGTCACAGGAGAATGGAATTTACTGTATGTACACGATCAATAGACATATATACCATGCATACACAAATGTTATAGAAGAGATATGCGGGTCGCAGTACAAAGAAAGCCAGAAATCCTACCGACTGTGGTTCCATCAAGATTGACAATCTCCTCAGTGTCGTCATCAATGTTAACACGCTGTATGATTGACAACTTGAACTCTTCATCAGACACCTGAATGTGAATGGGACAAAGGCATCTGTTTCAGCAACAATCATACTAACTACCAAACAATGATGCGGTATACAATAGGCCCCCGATTAACCATCCCTCATTTTCATCCCAGCTTCTCACAAACGAGATTTCCTAATTACCTTTTCATGTCATCATCTGTTACACTTTACGGATTGCGTCCTGACATCCGCCATAGATGATTGCATATAAAATATAATCAGTATCAATTACATGTGTTTTTACCCCGTACACTTTGGTAATCATGTAGACATCTACTCCATGAACACCGTCATCTACCATCAGTTTGTCATTTCGCTATCATGAACTTTGACCAATACCATAAATACAAGTGATACATTTTGACAAATATTAGGTTGTTGATATAAAAACATCTGTTGTTAGAAAGGAATGAAATTGAATCCAATGAAGCATCCACCATATTGAACAGTTACAACAGTTATAATTACTAATGGTTTTACACCACTTTGGTATATTCAGCGATAATGTTTCCATATGAATATTCGTAACATACGTATAACTTATACAATCCCAAAGATGGCCATATCATGCATTTTTTTTATTTAGCCAGGGCAGCTGTTTTGGTACATCCTTACATTTCTAGTAGTGAATACTGCCACATTCATTATTGTTTGAAAACTTTTAGTTATTAAAAAAATTGCACATTTAGCCATCTTATTTATTTCAAAATATTTGTTAATAGTAATAATTAGGAATATACTCTCTATAGCCATCTATAAACCTAGAGCATTTGAGAAGAAATTGAGAACGAGAAATGTCCCCAACCTCATTCGTATCGCAAAGTGAGCAGGGTGGCTGGTTATATCGACTCGTTTCCACAGGGATTGGCGAATTGCAATTTCTTCACTTTATTACATGGTAGCAAATGTCCTTTTCAGTTATGTTAGTCTACTTCTGCACTCCTCACTATGTCTTTAGTTTTCCATATAACTATCTGTTTCTAATTCCTCCTCTCTTGTCTGTGGAAACTGGTCTTTCATCTTGGTGTCAGTGATAATTTTAAGCAGTTTATAAAAACAACATGTTTATAAGACTGTAAAAGTTATATAATTCAATTGGAATATCAATATTATATCATGAATACGACAACATGGACTTATAGAAATTATAAGGACATATTATAGTATAGAATTATAAAAATAGACATTCCTATCTCCTGTCCTGAGATTCACAATACATGTAAAAAAAATCACCTACCTGAGTGATATTATGTCACGACTAAATACAGACACTGAACTGATAGTTCCGATACCCATTATGATAAAATACTGTATACCATCATACCACGTAATAAATTATTTTGGATATAAAATGGCAGTTGGCCATAGTCAATATCAATTGTCTAAGTTTACAGGTAACATATGTACATGAAATAAGACCAAAATGTAAAATCAATGCATGCATCATTGGCAAATTGTTCAAATATGAGTAAGAGATGTGAGTATTTTGTATATGTGTATGGGCCACTATTTGATATTGTAAGTATTTTGATATATAATTACCAATAGTGTATTATGCTGCCTGTACAGAGCTACCTACACTACCTGTAGGTACCAGCCTTAATATGTGTTTTTGATATAAATTTGTGGCGGATTCAATAAATTATCAGGCAAACGCAGTGGCTGATAACGTGTTGACGGCGGAAAATGACAGTCACAGGGGCACGGTTGGAATGTGTACCATGCGCAGATAAAATTTTAACTCACATCGTCATCAAAAATGTTTAAATTCGCTCGTGTAGACACTTGACTCTCGGAATTCATTATGCCCGATCGTATATTGCTACGTCATGCGTTGAATTTTCAGACCGTGTGAAAACCTGTCCTAATCGTTTCACTTTGATAATATCTACAGTCCACAGGCTTCAGCATCTTGCTTTCATTTTCAAAAGCTTCCCAGGGGAGCAACTTACAGGAAATAAGTTGAACAACCTTCACCTTTTTATTTCGTCGCTGCCTCTCACCGTTTGAATAAGTGTACCGGAACAATCGGCCCGCTCATTTCTTGACATAGAATACTCGACCCACGTTAGAGTATTAAATACTGACCTATGGGAAGAATAGTCGACCCAGAATACTCGACCCCAATTATATCACAAGACGACCTTAAACACTAAACAGATCACCACATCGCTCTTGATACTGTGATGTGGTGATGTCCCGGTCGTCGTACAGCTGCCATTACGCTAACAGCTGTTACTAAATTTAGATGATGTTGTAAATCATTAAGTAGTCAACATACTTTCCCAAATATCAAATTTGAAAAAGTGGACTCGTTTGTTTTGCATTTTTTGAATTCTTTTGTTTCTGTTATTTTATCAGTTTTATTATTCGCTCTTTTTTTGTATGATTTTCATTATGAAGTCATTCCTTTCGTCAGTTAGTTTTTTTAGGAGATCATTCTTTTCCTCATTTAGTTCCCTATTTATGAGGTCATTCTTTTCCTTTTTGGCTTTTCTTTTTTCTAATTTCATGAGGTCATTTTTTTCATCGTTTCACAACATCGTACCATTAAATTAAGTGGTCGCAAGAATGTTATACTAAAACTTCACAAGAAAATCAATAAATGGCATCCTCCCTCCCACAACTGAATTCAGGAAAAAGAAAAGGAATTAATAGCATCCGCCTTACAGAAAAAAAATATCATGTGACTGACTGTGAAATGACAAAGTCGGCGCAGAAACGTTATACTAACACTGAAAACTTCATAATAAAAAAGGAATCAATGGCATCCTTCAGGCTACAACTGAACGTAACAATAAGAAAAGGAATAAATGGCATCTGCCCTACAGTGAAGATATCTTGCTAACTTGTAAGAGTAGTCACGTAGATAGGCAGGTGGCCTTCTAAGCCTGCCAAAGACGAAAAGTCATAGATTCTACATCTTGCACATTGAGTGACTGATCGGCGATTGTTGACATTTCGGTGTTTCTTGATGGATCCTCAATGTTCTCTGACGCAGGGCTGTACGTTGGCGTGTAAGTGTTCTTCGGGTTGTGATAAGGCTTAGATAGATAGAGGGTGCTGAGAAGTCGTCGTGTAAGCCAGGAGCGTCACTGTTTGCATCAACCTCTTCAAACAACTGATCAAGGGATGTTGCGGCATAGTCTTCTCCGCTAAACGTCGAAGCATCCAGCACATATGTAGGGTTAAGTTCTCTTCTTTGTTCACGAAGCCATAAGGGGAGAGGCCCCTCACAAAGTCGTAACTTACGGGTATCGTGCTGGTCGCGGAGTGTGTACAGGGGTTCTCTCATGCTCAAGACCAAATACGGAGCTTGCCAGGTAAGTGTTCTCGAGCGAGATGATGAATGCGGGTGAGATGAGATTGTAACTGTCTCTTCAAGGAACTGGTGGAATGACTCTGAACATTCGCTTCTGACACGCTGCGAGTTATGTCAATGGGTTACGCACCCTCTCTTTCGAGCATCATGCTGTTAGCTGTTGAGCCGGTATGTCGGTTCTCAAATGCGTGACACGACATCGCCAGCAAGGGTAAGTTGCGATCCCATTCAGAGATCTTTCCGTCGATCTTTTAGTGGATCATAGCTAACAGCATCCTGTGGAATCTTTCAACTGCCCATTGATACTAGGGCGATATGGGGGGTACGTGTTCGACCTATGTTTAAGGCATTACTGAACGTTCTGAACACATTGCCTACGAAGTTACTCCCCTGGTCTCTATGTATTACCAAGGAACAGCCAAACGTGCGTACAAAATGTTCAAGAAATAGTCTCGGCTCCTTGGTTCGGCAAAGCAACGCAGTCCATCCATTTGGTGAACTGGTCTACGAGCATCGAAACAGAACGATTTCCCCTCGCGCTTCCGTAAACTGACCAAAAATGTCCAAATGTACTCGTTCTAATAAAATACCCGCGTGACACTATATCTGAGAAGCTCGAGGGTTGTGAGCAGGTTTCTTGTTAGGGGAACATATCTGACGTAGAGGCGTGCGGATTGTGCCGTATTGCGCCACATAAACGATAGGCGAAGGCGCCGTAAAGTCTTGTCATAGGCCAAATGACCTCCCATGGCAACCACTTAATAACTGCCCTCTCTTATGTGTAGATTGTTGGGGCGATCACCACATTTTCTGAACATCCGGAAAGAACGGCAGTTAATTCTACATTTAGCAAGAACTGTAGTTTGATTAACCAGTACGTACTTATTACGATCAGAAACGATATCCGCAGCCATGTTTGTCATGATTTTTCTGTCATTTGTGACTAACATGTTGCTGTCTATCGTTTTGTACGTAATTATCATGGCGCATGACATCAGTTTATGAAGACGATCGCAAACGCTTTACCCGGGCTTCCCTGTTCATTTGCTACGAAATTTATAGAGAATGCAAATATTCCCTTCGGGGTATTTTTGCCATATAGCCGTTTCTCATATAATTCAATTGCGTGCTAAGTAGATAAGTTGCAAAAACCACTTCACATCCATATTTCTCCACAGTGCTCTTGATGGAGGTATTGTCATAATGAGCAGAGATAGACAGCAGTGGTGACACTTAGCCGGGCATATGTATTCAATTGGTCATCCTTCGATTCATCCGGGTCTGCATTCATTAATCTGCCTCCGTGAATGACCCGCCCAATTCATAAGGAACAGTAAAACCAGCCACAATAGGCTTTAGCAACAATATTTAATAGTAGAGTACGAGATCGGTCATTTAGTGGTTATGGATTGAGGCTCCATCAATATCAATATTTTGATTAACCGCCACTATGACTAGCTTCATTTACGTTACATTTATATTTCAAACAGCGCCACCCAGCCACTCACTTTATACGTTTCCAGTTACAGATCTTTTAATAATATCGCCGGCGTCATAAAAAAACTTCTTGATTGTTAATGTTCTGAGAAAATGTTCAATAGCGATGTAAAGCGGATGAGCAATACATTTATACTTCAAGTTAATAAAAAGTATAATAGTGAATTTTAATTACCATCTTTATCACATACTATATATATCCCGAATCATCACATCTTTTAATTCCTCCACATTTGATCGCTGTGGGTGTTGTTCGTGCATTCGTCGATCTATTTCATCTCGAGCATTTTAGATAGGTAAAAGGTCAAAAACTTATAAACAGACCAAGGCATGGTTTCATATACAGTGAAACCTGTATTAAGCGACTGTCCGCGGGACCGGCGTAAGACAGTCGCTTAAGACAGGTGGTCGCTTAATAGAAATTGGCATATTTTTTCCCGTTCGTTACTCTTACATATTATGCTAATACTGTATTATAATAGATTTTAACTCGGATTTATATTTCAACTGTTTTATTATCGTAATTTCGGTAAAATTTACACGAAACTGAAAATGAAAGTTGAATAAAGATGGATTGTACAGTACACCTAAAATGTTAATGAAGTTTAAAAAATTCCGTCAATTTTCTTTGTTTTGTTACTTACTGTAACATTTTTTTCCTATTGCGGTTTCGATATTAGATATATCGGGAAGGACAGCCGTAAGTCCTTCTTCCGCTGCGTATGACTTTAACATGGCTACAGCGTCCATAGCATCATGTACAGTAGCGAGTTTTTTATTATAAAATTATTATAATTATTCCTCCTTATAAACAACTGCACGTGTAGGCTATTATCTGGACATGGGTGCGCGTGTATTGAACCACCAAACGATATGTTTTGACAAACTGATAGCAAGAACAACACCGGCGCCTAAAAATCATTTCGCGTCATAGTGTTAGAGACCTTTGTGTTCGGGATTCGGGGCGTGATTGACAGCCGACGGCCGGTTGCTGAGGAGTAAAATTCTACTCGCGGGACCGTCTGCGACACGCGACTGGTCGCGTCAGGCAGGTGGTCGCTTAATACACTGTACTTATATAACGAAAACGGCGGTCGCTTAAGACGAGCGGTCGCTGAATACGGGTGGTCGTTAGAGCAGGTTTCACTGTAGATTTATACCGATGTAGTCATGAGTTATCCGTGCTGTGTGCGGCCGAACATTATCCTGTTGGAATACGATGTTTGTGTATTAACGGTTTTGCAAATGGTGCCAAAAAATTGTTAATCTAGCCTTGTGAAGTTAATATGCCGTCCACGGCATAGCGATCTGTATTTGTGTGGATATTCCGGCCCGCATCATAACGTTGCCACCCGAAGACGACCCCGCCATGCCACAACATCAGCATAATGTTCTCAACGACGGTATAAACGAACCTCGCCCGTCAGAGTGTGAGACACACAAATGATATTCATCCGTGAATAGAACAGTGCTTCGTTGCTTATTTGTCCACTGGCGATGTTGTCTTGCGCGTGTGAGTCGTTTTTCTGAAATCAGAAACAAGGTCTCTGACATCTTAATCCTGCCGCACGCGATTCCCCAGTGTCTGATCACTTATTCTATATTGTTGTCGACCAGGAGTCCGTATGCCGTGCGAGTGGCAGTTTATGTCCGTTACTAGACAACCATATTACGATCTTATTCGTCGGTCGTTACACGTGGTCTTCCGCTTCCTGGTCGATCCGCGGTACATCCAGTGTTATACTGTTGCTGCAGTAGTTTTATGGTTCGTTCATTCATTAACATTCAGCTCAGCTGCAATTTGACTCAATGTCATTCTTGCTTCGCGCATACCAATAGCTCCCCCTCTATCAGTGTTACTTAGACGTGGCATTATTGACAATATGACTATACGTGTCGATGTACAATGATCAGGTGTGAAAACGACGTTGTGGTGCCAGCTAACAAATAAGTAATCAAAATGTCAACCAATATCAATATCATAGATTCAACTGGCTAAAGACTATACTTACTCGTAATAATGAAGCAAGTCTAAAATATCGCCGGGGAAAAATATATATTTGCATATATTAAGGCCGGGCGTTACTTTTTTGAATAGCATGTGAAGTTGTGAACAATGAACTTTGCGATCAGGATACGAGTCAGGGAGCAACTAATGCGTAAGGAGCACACGTCGATGTCGAAACAAAAATACCGCGTAAACAAGAGTAACTTATACCATTTCAGCAATTGAATTATTATTGGCATATAGCTAGCTAGTAAGTTAATATAGTAAAGTTTGTATTAATCTGTAAAATGCAGTCTAAATCAGTCAACAACGAAACTCACTTCATTAATGATGCAATAACTAAACATGATCTTGACATTCTCGCAATCGCCGAGGCGTGGCTCCGACCCTACGGCGCAAATGTGATAAATATCACGAACTTACTCCCAGCAAACTATAACATTATAACCTCTCTGCGCCAGCCAGACATATCTGGTGGTGGCACAGCCTTGATTCATAACAATCCCTGACTGCCTCCAAGCCTCAACACACTCGTGAAATCAGCCAAATCGCCTCGTTTGAATTCACTGAAGTCACTTTTTATCAAACTCCAATTGAATACTAGCTCAATTCGAAAAAAATATCAATGTATTAAAAAGATAATTAGGAAAATCTCTAGGATCAACACTGAAAACTTTAAATAAGACCTCTCAAAAACCCTTGCCTCTCAGCGGCCACCATCCGATGCTGAGGGACTACTAACCGACATCAACCGTGCGCTCTCCGACACTCTCGACAAACATGCCCCAGAAGTGACAAACCTTGGTAGTGTGAAGAGATTGTGCCAGCGCGTTGTGCAACTTTTACCGAATGTTGTCGATATTTGAATAAGAATAAATCATTGATATGCTCGATATAATCCTGTCTAAATTATATCACTTCCCATTAGGACCAGAGTTACTTTTAAAGACCAATTAATATATTCTGACACGTTGTAAAACCTGTTAAATATACACTAACATTATATTTACAATGGCATCAATTGGTCTTACAATATTAGTACCTTAAAATTAGATAATATATTGACTAAAATCGTACTTCATTATTAGATACGTAATAGATAAACTAACTTTCGTATTTCATTATTAAATAAACTATCGTAACATAATAGGTTGGTTATATTTGTACCTTTTTATTACATAAAATACACAAGAAAAATATCACAATACTATTACGGAAGAATACACGATTAGAGAATAGACCTAATACTCTCACTATCTGTACAAATTTTCGATGATATTATTGATGATTTTAATGAATATAATCTTGGTTTTGATTATGATCAGCTGACGTCATATTAACCGGTGATTTAAACGCGAGAACCGGTACCGAACCCGACTATATGGTAGATGACGCTTCACCGGATGTTGTTCCAGATTCTTCCATACCGATTTCTAATTATAGTTGTACAAACGCGCGCGCGCGCTTTATGAACGATGCAACAAATATAATGTCGTTAATTCTTATGAGAACAAACTTGTAGATCTTTGTCGAGAAACTGGAATCCGTATCATCAATGGAAGGATTGGTACGGGCCGGGAAGTAGGTCATGCATCATGCCATACATACGATGGATAGAGTACTGTAGATTACCAATACTTCTTCATTTAACTTAATTGATGACTTTGAAGTTTTGAAACCTTCAGCGATATCCTTTTATTTTCTCATATGTCTTGCATTAACTTCTAGTAATTCATTGGTAGAAGATGAAACTATAACCTCTTTGAGTAAATTTAAGTGGAAAGACGATAATAAATCAAACTATGTTGAGAATATGCCAAGTCCAGATATTCCCCTATTAAGAGAATTAGACGGGTTGAACAAGCTCCTGAACGAGGGAAATGTATCACAGTATGATGTTAACAGAGTGTCCTTTATACTTAATGCTGTCATTTTGAAGTGTGGTAAATGCCATAAAATTGTGTTCAGTGGCAATTTTATAAAAGGGGGAGCTAGTCCATATAAAAAGTGAGAAAGTGGTGGTTCGACGACGACTGCCGTACCGCCAAACTCCTGTATGAGGAAGCCAGACATAAATATTGGAATAATCGCATACTAATCATTTTTGCAAGCTCGTCAGCATTATAGGCAAAAGCGTACGCTACACCGTATGTACTACTATGAACGAGATAAAGGAAGAAATCTCATAAATTGCAGTAAGATCGACAGTAAGCGATTCTGGGAATTTAAGAGCGGCTTAAAAACGCAACTCGACTGAAATCCCTGACTGGAACCCATTGAACCCTGATAATGAATAAATGAATCATGCGCTTTATTCGTTATACACAAATGCAATGTGATGTGAATAGCCTAAACAGTCAATCGATGTTGAAGAATCAAATCAAACTGTACATAATTTTGTCAATATTAGCCAACTCACGCGGGTTTGGCATATCTCCACCAATGAGTTTTCCCTCTGTCCAGCCACATAGACGAAGATGGTTCTGGTTAATGTTTTTATTTATACAAAATTTGCATGCACAGTTTCCGCTGAAAGATAAGCCAAAGCACTTTGGCTTTATACGCCAAAGATTGCGTAATCCATTTCCTAACCAGATACCCATAGCACGACACTTCTCTCCTGTAAGTTCAGATATACTGTCATTCGATGGCATTTAATCCTCTGTTCGTCCCACGAATAGTAGTTCGTGTAGACTGCCATAGAAAGGCGTTATGTATCATTCGTACGTCATCTCACGACTTGATGATAGAAAGAGGGCGCTGGATGAAACCGAGAATAGACAAATAAGTGCGAGAATCTGACAGTTATGTCGATCTGATACTGACGACGAGTATCATATGATACTTGTTTGTGTGGGCTATAGCAGCATCAGATTTTGATATATCAAACCGTATTATTGGACTAGACCGAATATGTTTAAATTTATAGAATTGATGATTAGACAAGACCCACACGACCTAAGAAAGCTAGCCAATTGTATATGTTTTATGTTCCAAGAGAGGAGTAAATTATTGCAGGCGTTCTAATGATACCTAAGCGGTGTAACACAATACATGTATCGCTATCACCTTGTATTCTATTACCCACTGGACCATCTTGTCGGCTTTTATCGCGTAGAAGTCATGGATATAATATATCATCCGAATAGATATATAATGAACAGTTGATATTGTTTGATTGAACGCGTCTTACAAGGTGCGATTTATATTCTGTAATTAATCCCTGCATTCAACACTATTATTTCCATGTTTCGCAATCCTGTTTTGTGTGTTATCGAGTCACAAATATTCCCGAGCTTCACAGGCCCTTTTATGTGTTATCTAGTATAAAGTGTGTTTATATTGCAGTTCGCCTTTCCGGATTTATTGGCATTCATGTGACATATAGTAAATGTAACCTCATCTTGTTTTTTTAAATACAGCAACAACGTATGTCCTGAAAAAAATTTATGTACGTTTTCGTGAGGAAAAAACTCTACAATTCATCTAAAAAAATTAAATCTAAACAAATTTCGTGATCATTTCAATATATCATATGATAGTCGGACTGTGGTGTATAACTTTTTTCTATATGCGTAGATTGATCGATATTCAGATCTCATAATAGAATAACAGATTGACTAATATTTGTTTTTTCAAATAATAACATGGCTACTATATTACCCTGACTACAAAAGGTAAATTAAAGGTAAAGTACAACATTTATAGACCACAAGTATCAGCCAATAAAGGCTCTCAGATTCGGTTTACAATGAAATATTTTGGCACCTATTCAGCGCATATACAATACCTACGACACTTGCATATCAATGATAATATCGAGCATCTACCGATTTTGCAGACGGGTTAACTCCAGCAATCGGGTATTAATGACTCGCTGAGGATCATTGCGGAAAAGTCAACGTCAGAGCAGTTTGGATCCTTTGTGCTTCTACCACTCGGCTAACTGCTTCCCCAAATGGTCTACAAACACTTAGACCATTCCCAGGAAACACCGTAGACTTGTTATCAAGATGATAAACCTAATCGTTGATTCATTGTTAACCGCATCTGCGGGTCTTTTTGTTGGTTCTTGCGGTTTATAAATGCTGTAGGCCTATTTTACCGTTATTATATTGTTACATTATTCATCGACAAGTTAAGAAATTATTATCCTACGAACGTCATAGACAAACGTTTGGAAATATTAAGAAATGATTACTTATTGATTAAGTGAATACCTGAATGTGGCAAAACTAAGTGAATGGCTTTTCACTAGTAAAAGTTTTTTCAATGATAGTGAATGTCATTCGCGCTCACAATATAAGTTGTCTCATTATACACCCCCGATATTTAAATTTCAATAATCCACTTCTAGACCATTGAAATAAGTGGGTGATGTAGTGCCCGGAAGCACTGAATGTAGACTACTCCGTTTACGGCGACGTTTGTTATTACGTGACAAGCAAAAATGTGTGATCATAATGTCTCTGTGGAATTTTACTACACGGTGGCCTCCGTTGTTAGAGACGCTCTGTTCTTAATAAGGACTTTGGTAAACAAAATATACGCTTAGTGCCAGAGGGAATACATTAAAAAATTAATCGATAATGTTTCTTCTTATGCATGAAGCAATAACGGTATTTGTTGCGCGCTTTCTAATGTTTGTACCCTAGTTTTTACCAGGTTATATAACATATACATACGTATCATCAACCTTGACCGACATTTACATTATACAAAGTATCGCGAGTTTAAAGCGAGATAATTTATTTGCGACATGTATATTTTCATAACTATCATTAATAATGATATTTTCCTATTAACACTGTTAATGAATTCAACGTGTAGGATTCGCTTATCACATGTTGAATTCGCTCTCGCCATTTCCCCTGACTACATTAACGGATTGCGAGCATTGAGCGCAGCCAATGCGAACTTTCACGAGCCGCTCTGTCCGACCTGCAATCGATGAGGATGCCTGCATTGACGTACAGCAAAACTTCACTGCTTGTTCGCATTAACTCTACCCAACCGTGGACGCGCGGATATCCGACCAAAACGAAATGGTTCTCGTTGTTGAGCTTTACAATCCAGTATTGAACGGTCATTAATAAAACTGTAATCGTAAATCTATACTATATGGAGAAATTATACAACGCGGATGAACATTTAAAAGGTAATTTATGTTTTGTAGATATTTTAGCTAATAGTTACTTCTGACTGCATTAGAATTTAAATCGACAAAGACTAAGTTAGACTGTTGATAACTCTATTACATATATTTATGTGAATATTTATTTTTCATTTATTTTTATATCTGCAGGTGGATAGGGTGGTCGACGAATTAACTTTTTAAGTTTGGGGTTTCTCCTATCGTGGATTTTGATTAGTCTTTGTCACTCAAGATCTTTATTATTGCAATGATAATACTACTTTGTAGTATTTTGGTATGTGCTTAAGTACAAATTCAATTTTCCCTTAGGCGTATATGGACTATGGTAAGATTATATGAAATTGTACGTCTACGCAAGACTCCCGTGTTCCCCACACTAATGCTTAACGTCTATACTAATTATTCGTAAATAAATAAGCTGTACAGTGAGAATATTTTATTTCCATTACTCCTGTTACAACACGTCATAAATCGTGATCAATTGATTATTACAAAGGCACTGGCGTGTAACAGTAACCCTGTGGTTGAGAGCGGTTTCATATCACACCGCTTCGTACATGTACAGTAGTTGTATATTGATTTGCATCGACGGGAAAGGAATAAAATGTAGCTCGTCAAGTAAACCGATATGGGCTGAATAATATTGAGTTGTTCATTTACAGCATTTATCGCATGTAAAACGAGCTTTTTAAGGGGCGAGAGTGCTGGACGATATAAGTGATGGCACGGTTAACAACTCAAGGGCGGTGTATCGAACTCTGAGAATGACAAAAATTTACAATATTTTATTGGTACAATAACTGCTATAATAATTGATAATACAGAGCCTACATCGAGTTCTTAGTCTAGTATCTTTTGGTCTGCATCAAAAGGTAACCTCGATGCTAATCGCGTTCTTCATTGAATTTTACAAAACACTTCAAAATTGTTTACATGCTTAGATACTAAACATTGTACGACCTAATGGAAAAAAAATTATGTTGAGCGGCACTCCTATTTTATACATGCCTAAATGATCTATTTATATAGATCGATTTACCAATCTTAAGACGGCGATATATATGAATTGCCGGTTGGACAGTATTGTATAAAGCTAAAGCTGAAGGTAACACATTTAGGCCTCACAAACTACTGAGAATAATAAACTATTACTGGCAGAGAGGGTATAATAATAATGATGACGATGACGATGAAAATGATGATAATAACAACAACTGTTACGGTGACGGCGATGGTAATGGTAACGGTAGACGTAGCGGTACCGATGACAATGATGATGATGGTGACGGTGACGGAGATGATGATGATGCTACGGTTGCGATAGCGTATCGGTAGCCCAGGATATAGCCGTAACGGTAGATATA
>WURV02174447.1:0-13972 GCA_011762755.2 Epimenia babai | reverse complement strand
GAATTGCAGCCCTGGCGGAGCAATTCGAGGGCTGAGAGCAGATGTACGCGGACGCACAGCTGGTGGTCCACGAACCCCAGGTAGTCGACGCGCGCGACCACACCATGGAACGCCTGGAGCTCGCCGTCGGCCCGACCGAAGGTCAGCGTCGCGTCGGCGCCGAGCAGGGCCTCCGTGTCGGGCTCCTCGGCCTCGGTCATGAGGTCGAGGGTCGCGCGGCACGGGCGGTTGATCGCCTCCTCGACGCGGACGCGGTAGACGGACCAGTCGACGTCCGGCCCGCCGCCGAACTCGACCTCGTAGGTGACGGGGTTGAGGCGATCACTCATGGCTAGGGTCGCGCGTCGCTCGGCCGCGAGAATGCTATCATGGCGATACCGCTCGGTCGCGATCCGTGTTGATTGACGAAGCCGATATTGTCTGGGGCGTGGAGCGACGTCACCTGCGTGAGGCCGGGTTCTGCCTCAGCCTGCGCGAGGCTCAGCTCGACACCCACGTCTACACTCTCGACGAGCTCGCCGCCGGGCCCGAGCGGCGCCTGCTCGCCCACATCGAGGGCCTCGTCGCGGGCGGCCCGATTGTCGCCCAGCGCCTGTTGCTGGCGACAATTGCCGACGAGTACGAAGAGCCCGAGCGCGTCGCCGCGGCCACCTTGGCGCTGCTGCGCGAGTCTGAGCCCGAGGTCTGCGAGCGCGCGCTCGCGGTCCTCGACGATGAGGACGACGAGCGCGAGCCGCAGCGTCTGGCCGTGGTCCGAGCGCTGCACCTGGTCGAGCGCGAGGGCGTGACCGATTGGTTGAGCCAGACCGTGGGGCGAGCGTCGGGGTCGGGGCTCGCCGGTCGCCTCGCCGCGCTGGCTGGCCGCGGGGCGAGGCCGGGGCCGTGGCTAGCGGCTTGCCTCCAGAGTGAAGATCTCCCCGTCAGCCGGGCGGCCGCCCACCTCGCTCGCTTCTCGCCTCTTGATCGACCAGTCCCCGAGTTGCTCGCGTTGGCCGAGTCGCCGGACCCCGAGCTGCGTCGGGTGACGTTGGAGACGGCGCTGCTTCGGCGCGTGCCCGGAGCCTACGAGCTCGCGCGCTACTGGGCGTTTTGCTCGGGCGAGTCGGCCTTTCGACGCGAGGCCTTGACCTGGGTAGCGAGCCTCGGTGACGCCCGGGCCCACGTCGAGCTCGTCGCCCAGCTCGATGATCCAAGGCGTCGCGCAGACGCGCTGTGGGCCGCGGGCTTTTGCGGTCGCGTGGCCGTCGTCGATCGCTGCGTCGAGCTGCTCGCCGACGAGGTGCACGCTCGCCTCGCGGGCGAGGTCCTCGTGGCGGTCGCGGGCCTCCCGCTCGACGACGAGCGCCTGTGGCTCGAGCCTCCGGCCAGGGACGGGCCCGATGACGGGTTGCCCGAGCTCGACGACGACGACCTCGAGGCCGATCTCGTGCCCGCGTCGGACGAGCTCTTGCCGATCCCCAACCCCGACGCGGCGGCGCGCTGGTGGCACGCGCGGCGGGCCCAGCTCGATCGCCATCGGCGCCTGCTGGGCGGCCAGCCCCTCGACGGCGCGCGCGCGTGCGCGGGCCTTTGGACCGCGCCCATGCGTCGGCGACACGCGCTGGCCTTCGAGCTCGCCGTCCGCAGCGGGCTCGGGCAGCTCGTCGATAGCCGCGGCCCGTGTTCGCGGCAGCGTCGCCAGCTCCAGGCCTTGCCCGATCTGGGCGGCCTCGACGTTCAGGCGGGGGTCGATTGATGGGCCTCGGTCGCCGCGATCACCATGGGGAGACGGCAGTCGCAGGGCCGCCCGATGGCCGCACCCATCTTCGTTGTCCATGGGTCACGCGCGTGCATGAGCGCGCGCTGACAAAGACGAGCTCTCGAACGATGACGCGCTTCGCTCTCGCATCTCGATTCCGCCCGCGCTCGCGCGGTCGGGCCACCCACTGAGGACAAACATGGAGGTCAGCAACCTCAGCCCCTTCGCGGCCGCGTGCCTACCCTCGATGACGCGCGACGATAGCGACGTGGCCGTCGTCGTCGTCGCGGCGAGCTACGCCTTCCCGGAGCGAGCGGGCGATCCGCCGAGCGTGTGTGACGAGCAGCCCGCGCCGATCCTCGTGGACGAGTACGTCGGGGATCCCGCGAGCTCGAGCCTGCGCTGGGAGGGTCAGGCTTGTTGCGCGCGACCGGGCACGGACATCTACGTCCGGGGCCACGCGTGGGCGCCAGGGGGACGACGAGTGACCGAGCTCGACCTGCTCGCGCGCGTTGGCCCCTGCACCAAGCGCGCGACGGTGATCGGTGATCGCGTCTGGGTCCGCGGCGCGGGTGAGCTGCGGAGTACGGCCCCGCGGCCCTTCGAGCGCGTGCCGCTCATCTACGAGCGGAGCTTTGGTGGTTCGCCACCCGGCCTGTCGCGAGCCGGCGCCCAGCTGGCGAGCTTCAACCCCGTCGGTCAGGGGCTGTTCGAGCGCGTCGCCGACGGCGTCGACCAGCCCCTGCCCAACATCGAGGATCCCAGCCAGCGGATCGCCCGCTGGACCGATCGCCCGCTGCCCGTCGGCTTTGGGCCGATCGCCCGGAGCTGGCTGCCGCGCCGACAGTACGCCGGGACCTACGATCGAGCCTGGATCGACGAGCGCGCGCCGCTTTGGCCCCACGACCTCGACGCGCGCTTTTTTTGTGCAGCGTCTACGGGGCTGACGGCGGTCCCACACCTTCGTGGTGGCGAGCTCGTCGAGCTCGCGGGCCTCTCGCCGGACGGGCCGATCATCTTTCAGCTTCCGGCGCCAGCGCTCCAGGTCAAGTTTCGCGGACCCGGGGGCGTCGAGCGTCGGCCGATGACCTTCGACGCCCTCGAGCTCGACTGCGACGCGGGTCGACTGACGATGATCTATCGAGCGGCGGCGCTCGCCGAGGCGGGCTTGCTGGCTTTCGAGCCTGTGGTCGTGCGGATCGTCGAGCCGTGGGAGCGGAGCTGGACCGACTTCGGGAGGGTCCCATGAGCCAGTCGTCGCGCCGGGCTCCGGGAGGAGCTGGCGAGAACGTGGGCCCACTCGGGTCGGGGCGAGAGCCCGCTCGGGAGCTTGGGATCGTCGGGGTTGGGCTCGCGTGTCCCGTGGGCCTGCGCTCGCGCACGGCCGAGGCCGCGTTTCGGGCGGGGCTCAACACGATCGAGGAGCTCGACGGAGTCACCGACGGCGCGGGCGCGCCAGCCCGCGGTTGTCGTCTCGCGCAGCTCGAGCTCGAGGGGCGCGCCGCCCGGGCCTGCTTTTTCGCCCAGCGTGCGCTCGCCGAGGCATGCGCGAGCCTCGGCGCGGGCGGGTCGGTCCCGGTCTATCTCGCCCTGCCCGGGTCGGGGGCGGGCTTCGAGCCCGACAGCTTGCGCCGCGGTCTGAGCCAGCTGCGGGCGCGCCCGGACGTCGAGCTCGAGCTGCGACCCGAGCGCTGCTTTGTTGGCGGTCGAGCCGGGAGCTTCTTGGCCCTCGAGGCTGCCGCCGCGGATCTGCGCTCTGGCGCGATCAGCCTCGCGCTGGTCGGTGGCGCGGACTGCCTCGTCGATCGTGACAGCCTGCGCGCGCTGGCCGATCAGGACCGCCTGCTCGGGCCCCGCAATCGCGACGGTCTGCTCCCGGCCGAGGGCGCGGCCTTCGTGCTCCTGGCTCCCGCCCGCGCAGTCGGCTCGCGGCAGCGATACGCCCGACTCCTCAGCCTCGCTGTGGCTCGCGACCCTACCTCGCTGGCGACGCCCCGCCCGGTCCGAGCCGCGGGCCTCGGCGCCGTGTTTCGTGCGTGTCGTGCCGCGAACTCCGAGCGCGTCGCGGCCGTGTTCTCGGCCCAGCCCGCGCAGACGCTGTGGGCCCGCGAGTTTGGCTACGCCTACCTGCGCAACGCGGCCCTGATGCCCGAGCCGCTGCGGGTCGAGGCCCTCGGTGAGGTCATCGGCGAGCTCGGAGCCGCTGCGGGGGCGGCGGCTCTCGTTCGCGCAACCTTGGCCCTCCACCCGCTCGTGGCCTCGTCCTCGCGCGCAGCCGTCCTCGCGCGCAGCCTCGCCTACGGGTGCAGCGACGAGGGGGCCGTCGGCGCCTGCGTCGTCGCGGCGCCCCGTTGAGGTCCGATGCCCCAGGCCCACGCCGTGTCGAGCGTGACCGAGCTCCAGGCGCTCGCCCGGCGAGTCGTGCGATGCTGGCCGCCACATGGACGTCACCGAGCTTCGCGCGAACGCCCTCGCCAACCTCCGCGCCCGTGGTCTCGATCCTGCGCGTGTGCTGCCGCCCGACGAGCTCGAGCAGTTCCGGGTCACCTTCGAGTGCCGCGACGAGGATGGCGATGGCTCGGTCACCGCTGCAGAGCTGCGCCGGGCTCTGGCCGCCGAGGGCTCCGCGCCCTTCGTGACCGAGGTGCGCGTCGACGAGATGCTCCGCGTCAGCGACCTCGACGGCGACGGTGAGCTGTCCCTGGACGAGCTCGTGATGACCGCCGCGACGCGCAAGCTCGGCGTGCTCGAGCAGCGCGCGTGGAACACCTTCTCGCACTTCGACATCGACGCCGACGGCTACGTCGACCGCGCCGAGCTCGCGCGGCTCGTCGCCGCGGGTGCGACGGCCGAGGACGTCGCGGCGCTGCTCGAGGACGCCGACGGCGACGGTGACGGCAGGATTGACTATGACGAATTCCTGACCTGGTACACCGGCCATGGCGAGCCGCGCTCGGCTCGACTTGGCTCGAGCGCTCAAACGAAGGCGGAGTGATTGGCGACGGTACGCGAGCCGTAGACTGCATCCAGGCGTGGACGAGCAGCTCACCCTCGCTCGGGGATTTCACGGCTGCGCCGGGAACAGCCGACGGTCGAGCGTCGAGCGTCGCGCTCGATCATCATCGTTTCCGAGACAAAGATCTACACACGCCAACAAATTGAGCTAGCTCACCGAGCTGTCACGAGGCTCGAGCGGAGAACCCCAACGGTAACATCACCCTGGTCATGGCGGCCTCGCCTGGCCCCAGCCGCCACAGGTCCAGAGTTGGCCTCGAGCTGAGCATCGCAGCAGCACCAGCGGTGGCGGCTCCGCTCCGCTCCATGTTGCCTTCGGCCGAGGTGAGGTCGTCGCCGCAGTAGGTCGGCTGGCAGCTGCGGCTTGCGCACGGACAGCGTGCCTGGGCGCCGGGGCGCCATCGAGCTGCGCTTCGAAGACGCCGCCGAGAACGAGGGCTCCGAAGCTCGTGGCCAAAGCTCATCCGTGCCCGTCCCCAGGACGCGAACAGCGGCACAGTCTCCCCCGTTGAAGGTGCGCGCGGCTTTGGGGACGTCGCGGGACCAGACGGCCAGCTCCGCGTCCAAGCGCTCGCCCTCGCTGGCGGTGGTTCCCTGGACGGTCGAGTCTCGATCACCGCGGGCGTGCTGCTGTGGCCATAGACGATTCAGCGTATCATTGGAAGGAGAGCGCGCGCTCGGTCCGCGAGAGCGCGAGGGAGATCCACGGGGACCACGCGAGCGCGGGCGTCCAGGGTCGGGATCATCGCTCGGACACGCTTGGTGCGACGGGCCGCGGCCGAAGGCCGGAACGACCGCTTCACTCCTTGCCGACGCACTTGCACGTCGCCGCGTTGGCCCCCTTGGGCCGGGTCGCGAGCATCTCCTCCTTGCAGCGCGCCGTGGCGGCGTTCTCGTTGTCCATCTGCGGGTAGGTGTAGACCTCGCGCGACACTTCCTTGCCCCGCTTGGTCCAGACGGCCGTGCACTCGAAGTCCCACTTGCGCTCGCAGGCCGTGAGCAAGCCAATGGCCGAGCCAATGAGCAGCGAGGCCCCAAGGAGCATGGTTCGCACGGTCGACATGGGCCGAGTGTATCCTGACAGGACTGAACGCGCAGATAGGTATTCTTGGGGAGGGGCTCATTCGGAAAATTGACGGTGCAGACTCAGCTCGCGCGTGTATCATCTCCGCCGGCGCGTACTGGTGCGCCATTCGCGGCAGGAGCGACCATGATCCGGAGAGCGACAACACCGAGGAGTGAGCCTTGAAGCTGCGCTACACCCTCGAGGGACACGATGGTCAAGTCTTGTGCGCGCGCTTTGGGCCGGACGGGCGGCGCGTGGCCACGGGAAGTCGTGACAAGACCATCTCGGTCTGGTCACTTCGCGGAGGCAAGCGCGAGCGCGTGCTCGAGGGGCACCGCCGCGCCGTCACGACGCTCGCGTTCACGAGCTCGGGCGAGCTCGTCAGCGCCGACGCGGGCGGCGGCATCAAGGTCTGGTCCTGGCCGCGCGGTAAGCTCCTGCTCGAGCTCGACGAGCACGTCGGCGCCGTGTTCACCCTCGGTTGCTCGGCCGACGGTAGCCTGATCGCTTCGGGCGCGCGCGACAAGACGATCTGCGTGTGGTCGCGCGATACCGGCGAGCTCGTCCATCGGTACGAAGTCGGGGAGCGTGGCATGTCCTTCGTGTTCTCGGCCGACGGCGAGCACCTCGTCTCGGGTCGCGACGGTGACACGCTGTGTTTTTGGTCGCTCGAGACGGGTGAGCCCGCGTGGGAGCAGGAGGCCGGGCCCGGCATGGTTGGGGCCTTCACCCTCGATCGCAGCGGCGAGTGGGCCGTGTCTCGAGGTTGGCGCGGGCCGGTGACGATCTGGTCGGCCTCGGCCTGGGGCTACACGGCCGTGCTCCCGATCGTCGAGCGAGGCCTCGGCGGCGCGACCCTGCGCCCAGGGTACGAGCAGCTCGTGTGTGTGTTCGAGCGCGGTATCTGTGTCTACCACGCCGAGAATGGACGCGTGCTCGATCACTTCGAGCTCCCCGTCAAGGGCGTCTATGACGTCGACGTCTCCCCCGATGGCCGCTTCGCAGTCACGGCTTCCGCGGACGAGCTCGGCCGTGTCTTCGAGCTCGACGAGTACGAGTACGAAGACGAAGCTGAAGGCGACGACGAAGCTGAAGGCGACGACGACGACGAAGCCGAAGCCGACGACGACGACGGCGACGCCGTCGAGGATGCAGCAGACGACGCCGACGACGACGGCGAGTAGCGTCGGTCCCCGATGCCCAGGGCGTTCGTCTACGGCGCGCAGATGATCCACCCCGAGTCTGTCGGGGTGGCCTGGCCCGCGCGAGTCCACGATCATGCGGTCCGTTTCGTGGCCTCCGGAGTGCCTCTGCTCGAGCCGGCCTTCGCCGCGCTCGAGCCAGCCCCGGGCGAGATCGCCCACGGGGTCATCGTCGACTTCGAGGTCGAGACCTGGGCTGAGCTCGTCCGTCACGAGCGCAGCTACGAGGTCGTCGAGGTCGAGGCCGAGCTCCTCGAGCCCGGTGACGTCGAGGTGCTCGCCTGCGAGCGCGTGGCCTGTGTCGCCTTTCGAATTTGCGCTCCTCTGGCTCGTGAGCGTCGGCCGAGCGCTCGATACGCGCGCAAGCTCGCGGCAGGCGCTCGCGCCCACGGCCTGCCCGCCGAGGTCGTGGCTCGCTACGAGCGTGCCGTCGCCGAGGGCAGCCGCGTGACCCTCGCGCTGGCCTGGCTGTACCCCGTGGCCTCGCGCATCGGCCTGGTCCCGACGACGGTCCTCGTCCTGAGCCTGGTCCTCGTGAGCCTCATCGGCCTGATCTTCGCGGTCTGTGGGTGACCCCGGAATTGAGGAGCTGGGCAGCGCGCTCGCGCGGGGCTACGATCGAGGGCCATGCCCATTTCGTCCGAGACCGAGTGGATCCTGATCGCCAGTGGACTCATCGCCCACGCCGACGGCGTCCTCGACGGCAACGAGGTCGAGCGTCTCATGGGCATGGTCGACGATCTCATCCCCGAGGACGAATACAGCGACTGGCTCGGTCTGATCGGAGACAAGGACGCGCTCGAGGCCCGCTATCGGGGCCTGCCCGCGCCGTCCGAAGAGCAGCATCGCCTGATTCTCGAGGAGGCCTGGACCATGGCCATGATCGATGGCGATCGCGACCCGGCGGAGCTCGCTGTCCTCGCGCGGATCGCCGGGCGCTTCGGCGTCGAGCCGACGCAGCTCGAGTCCTGGCGTCAGGCCTGGACCCGCGCAGAGGAGGATTTCTCCACCCATGTGGCCGAGCTTGCCCTGTGGTGCCTGGCCGGCGGGCAGCCCTTGTGCGGGGACGACCGCTCGCCCTACCTCGACGTGATGGAGCGGCTGCCGACGACCAGCGAGGAGCGGGGCCGCCTGGGCGCGCTCGCCGAGCATCCGCCGGTTCGCGACACGGACGTGCTCGCGGGTAGCCTCGCGGCCCTGCCGTGGACTCGGCGTAAGCACGCCTTCGCCTTCGTGGTGCCGTTGGTCCGCTTCGCTGTCGAGCGCGAGGCCGCCCGCGCGCGCTTTGAGGAGCTCGGGCGCGAGGCGGGCCTGCCCGACGCCGGGGGTATGCTGTAGCTGGCGAGAGATCGCGACCAGACCATGGAGTGGTTCGCTCGCTCGTCCATCGCAAGAGGAGCTGACCTCTCGGGAAGGTCCGCGCGTGGTCAAGCGTCGTCGCGCTCGAACTGCTGCGCGAGGTCTCGAGGGGAGGCGGATTTGGCCCGCCGGTACCAGCGCTCGAGCTCGTCGAGATCTTCGCAAGATTGGATGCGCGAGCGCCAGCTGGGCGACAGCGAGATGCCGCGGAGCTCCAGGATGTCGAGCAGCGCGCGCTGGGTGGCCTGGCGGCGACCTCGCTGGACACCTTGCTCGAGACCTCGCTCGAGGCCCTGCTCGAGACCTCGCTCGAGGCCCTGCTCGAGACCCTGCCGGAGTCCCTCCTGGACGCCCTCGCGGCGGGCCGAGTCGAAGGCGTAGATGCCTCGAAAGCGCGCCGCGATCGCCTCGTGCTCCTCCTGCGTCAGCTCCTCGGTCTCTCGCAGCTGGCGCTTGGCCTCATCGAGTATTGGAGTCGGGACCGTCAGCGACACGAGCACACTGTAGCGCTGTTCGTCGATTGCGTCGAGCCGCGTGAGCGCCACGAGGGTGGCCCGGATCCCGGCCACCCGCGACTCCAGCGAGCTCGATGTCCGAGCGTGGTAGATGCCCGAGAAGATCGCCGCGAGAGGCTCGTTTCGAGCCCGCTCGAGGTCGGCGATCCGCTCGACGTGGCACGGCTCGAGCAAGAGCAGACGCGGCGAGAGTGTTGGGAGCAATCGCCGGAGCCAGCGCCGGACCTCGGGGCGAATCGCGAGGATGAGCAGCTCGGCGTCCTTGCGAAACTCCGAGGCAGCCGTCGTGGAGACCTGCGGCCAGATCCAGCGCTTGTGGAAGTCGATGGAGTCCTGAAATTCGAGGACGAGGACCAGGGCGATCTTGTCGGGTCTGGTGTGAACGGTGAGCAAGGCGTCGATGGGTCGGCGGTGCGCACGGTGGAGCAGCGCGGGGATCTCGAAGTCGGTGTGGCGGTCGATGAGCTCGCCCTCGGGGAGCGGGCCGCGGGCGTTGGAGAGCGCGTCCCGAATGAAGGCGGAGCCGCTGCGAACGAGGGCGAGGAGGAGATGCACGAAGCTGTCGTGGACGCTGGCGAGGATCTCGAGCGGGTGCATGGCGAGCCCACCCAAATGCAAGCAGCTTGCGAGAATGGGTTCGTCATGATCTCGCGGACTTGGCTGGATCGGACCGTTTAAAAGCGGCCCGTGGGCGGGACGCTGTCCCGCCAGCGGGCCGCCCTCTGCGTCCAGCCCACGGGCCACTGTAGACGGTAGACGGTAGACGGTCGACGGTCGTTCCCATCCTCGATCCAGCTCGAAGCACGGGGACAAGTCGCGTGGTGTGCGTGGGACATCCGTGGACCACCGCGCGGTCACGCGCGGACTCAGCGTGGGCGCGGTGGCGTTCACAGATAGGTCTCGACGAGGCCGAGGGCGGGGTAGGGGTTCTCCTGTGTTCCGGCGTTGGCGGGCGGGAAGTACTCCACGGCCATCGTGGGATCGAGCAAGAAAAAGTGGGGAAAGGCGCCGCCGTTGTAGGCCCCGAGGACCTCCTGGGTGTCGTCGAGGAGCACGGGGATGTGGGGATCGGGGTGCTGTTGGGCCCACGAGACCACGTCGGCGCTCGTCGGCGGCCCGTGGTCGATGTCCTGCACGATGAAGGTCAGCCACAGGACCTCGCGCGCGTCGACCTTCTCGCGCATGCTGGGGTAGGTCTGCTGCATCCACAGGCTGTCGTCACCGGCCATCCAGCTGGCGACGTCGTGGCAGGGCGGGCACCACTGGGCCGAGAGGTCGACGATGATGAAGGCCGCGCGCTCGCCCTCGGACGGCGCGGCGTTGCTGAAGTCGTAGGAGTCGACGGTGTCGCCGTGTTGATCGATGAAGGCCGTGCGTGGAAACAGGCTGCCGACCGCCTGGCTGGCCGCCCCGAACGCGCCCTGCTCGAGCTCGTCCTTGTTGGGGTTGTAGGGCCAAAAGCCGTGGTAGATCCGGCTCTCGAGATCCAGGGGATCCGTGCCCTCGGCGAGCTCCCAGCTGTCCCAGTAGGTGTCGCCGTCGGTGTCGCGGCGCAGGGGGTCCGTGCCCAGGGCAGCCTCCTCGTCGTCGCTCAGGCCGTCACCGTCGCTGTCGAGCGGGCCGGGATCACCGTCGCCATCGCCCATTGGATCGCCTTCGTCGCTCGTGGCGGCGTCGTCCTCGCCGCCAGGGTCGGCTGGGTCCGCGGGGTCACACGCTGAGAGGCCGAGCGCGCAGATCGGAGCAAGCAGGAGGAGGGGTTTGTTCGAGCGTGCCATCGGCTCATCGGTGGTCGCGGTCGGCGGGGCGAGATGGTTGCCCGTCACTCGATCGTAGTGTCGAAGCTCACTCGCGCTCAATTGCCATACTTGGTGGCGGCGAAGAGCAGCGAGTCGTCGAGCCCGATGACCTCGAGGTTGAACTGCGCGTCGACGACCATCGCCCAGGGCGTAGACTGTGGGCTAGTGTAGGCGACCAGGGTCTCGGCGCTGGCGGGGGAGGGGTCCCCGATGAAGTGGACGTCGGGGTTGGGGTAGGCCGACTCCCAACTCGCGATGTCCTGAGTGGTCGGAGGCCCTCCGGTCTCGCTGTCGACGAGCACGTCGACGATCGCGAGGGTGCCCGCCTCGACGCTGGGGAGGATGGCCTGAAACTCCGGGTACGTGCTGCTGGCCTGGCCAGAGAGGGCGGCGCCGAGGATGTTGCAGGGGCCGCACCACGCGGCGTTGAGGATCAACAAAAACGGTGTGTCTTCGAGTTCGCAGTAGTCCCAGCTCAGACCTGCGCTGTCGATCCCCGCCCAGTGCGAGACCTGCTGTCCGATCTCGAGGACACCCTCGGGGACGACCGGTCCGAGGCACGCGCCACCATCGCCGTCGCCGTCGCCGTCGCCGTCGCCGTCACCGTCGCCCTCGCCGTCGCCGAGGTCGCTGGTGCTCGTGTGTGTACCCGACTCGTCGCCGACGTCGATCAGCACGACCTCGACGACCGTGCAGCCCGTCCAAGACAGCAAGAGGGCGCCCGGGAGCGCGATCCGATCGATCCGTGGCATCGTGGGGGGAGTGGACCAGGTCGGCGTGAAGTGGATGGTTCGAGCTCGATTTCATCGCCTGCGCTTGCGCGCAGATCCAGGCACGCAGTAGCGTCGGGGGGATGTGGTCGGCGCTCCTGTGCGCGGTGTTGATGTCGTTGGAGAGGAGCGCGCCGAGCGTGGAGCGCGACGAGCCGGGCGCCCATCCGGCGGACGCCGAGCTCGCGGGTGAGGCCGAGGCGCTGTTGCTGCTCACCGAGGACACGCCGGCCTCGCTCGAAGCGCAGCTCGTGAGCGGGAGCGAGGCCCAGCTCGCGACCCTCGACGCGACCCTCGAGGTCGAGCACAGGGCGGCCGAGGTCGACGACTTCGCGACGATGTACAGTTTTGCCAGCGAGCTCGCCGAGACCCAGCCGAGCCCGACCCTGGTGGCCTGGCTCGAGACCATGGACGACGGCTCGACGGCGCTCTACCTGCTCGATCCCCGCCGCCGGGATCGCGTCTTCTTGCGCGAGCTCGCGCCCGCGGGCTCCGCCGAGCTGACGATCGCCGAGAACCTCGCGCTCGTGCTTCGGCGCGCGTTGATGACCGTCCTCGAGGGTGGGGATCTCGACGAGGGCGCGACCGTGGTCAATGTTCAGGAGCCGAGTCGGCCGCGCTCGGCGTCGACCTCCGATGTCTCGCCACCGGAGCTGTTCCCCGTCGAGCTCCAGCCCTGTGATCCGTCCGAGCTGAGCATCGACGAGGAGGCGAGCGTCGACGAGCAGGCCGAGGCCGGCGCCCGCGGGCTGTTTCGCGCGACCGTGAGCTACAGCGGCGGCAACCTGGCCCGCCAGCGCCCCTGGCACGGCGGCGTCGCGCTCGGGTTGGCGTGGCGCCACCGCAGCGGCGCGCGCGTGGGCCTCGGCTACACGGTGTTGCCCTCGGTTCAGATCGTCCATCCCGTGCTCGTGCTTCGCGTCGTGCGCCACCCCGTCGAGCTGAGCGCGGGCTATCGGGCGCTGTGGCCACGGTTCACCGTGGCCGGTGAGCTCGCCCTGACCGTCGACGTGATCAGCCAGTCGACCGTCACCCGCGTCGAGGGGTTCGTGGCCACGGGGAACCCGGTTCGCGCCGTCTTTGGCCTCGTCCCTCGCGTCGACGTCGGCTACGCGCTGCTGCCCGCGGTCTGGCTCGTCGCGTCCGCGGGTGTCGAGATCGTGCCGCGAGCGCTCTCCTACGAGGCCGAGATCGCCGACGCCAACGAGGTGCTGCTGAGCCCTGCGCGCGTTCGTGCCCAGCTCAGGGCGGGCGTGGCATTCTCATTTTAATTTCTTCGAACCGACCATTTTTGTGTCATCTCCCCCACTGTGTGCTCGACCGCGTGACGACTCTCCAGGCCCACGACAACTCTCTGACCGCGTCGAGCACGCCCGCCGATGTGCGGTTGATGCGCTTCGTCGCCAAGGGAGATGCGCGCGCCCAGCGGATGGCCGCCAAGCGTCTGGTCGGTCGTGTCTTCCGCCTCGCCACGGTGCTCTTGCGCGGGGACGCCGAGGCCGACGACGCCGCGCAGCTGGCCCTGATGGAGATCTTGCGCTCGGCCGCGAACTTTCGTGGCGAGGGTAGCCTCGAGCGCTGGGCCGACCGCATCGCGGTCCGGGTGATCTTGCGCTACGCCAAGCGCCAACGGCAAAAGCGCGGGCGGATCGAGCAGGCCGTGCGCGAGCGAGCTCAGCTGTGGGGCCAGACCAGCCGGGACTTCGAGCCCTCGGGCCTCGAGGACTTCCTGGCTCAGCTGTCCGAGCCGCGGCGGCAGGTCATCGTCCTCAAATGTGGGCTCGGCTACTCGATCCGCGAGATCGCAAAGATCCTCGGCGTGCCCGAGGGCACCGTCAAGGATCGACTGCGGACCGCGAAGAAGCAGCTGCGTCAGCTCATGCGTGACGAGGGCTTCGAGCTCGGGGGGAGGCGCTCGTGACGACGCGGCGGCGGGGATCCGAGTTCGAGCGCGACCTCGCGCGGGAGTTCGAGCGCATGCTCGGTGGGGCCGAGGTCGGAGCCGAGGACGAGGGCCGCCTCGATCGCATCGTCGCAGCGGCCCTCGCGGGCATCGGCGAGGACGAGGGCGAGGGCGAGGACGCGCTCGACGATGAGCTCGCAGGTGCTTCGACATCGAGCGGCTCGCGGCGAGGCCTGGGGGCGTGGTTGGCCCTGTGCGCCGCACTGGTGCTGGGCGTCGCGCTGGTCGCGATCTGGACCTCCCGCGAGCGAGGAGCGGCCAGCCCCGTGGCCCTGGCGACTCGCGTCGAGATGGTCCACGCCGCGGGCGAGGTCGGGATCAACGGGACCGCGCCACGCTTTGGCCTGCTGCGCGCGGGCGATCGCGTGGTCTCTGGACAGGGGCGCGCGTGCTTGTTGATCGACCCTGGCGGCGAGCTGTGCATGGGGGAGGCGACGACGGTCGAGATCGCCGCGGCCGACGAGCGCGAGCGTCGTGTCCACCTCCACGCGGGTCACGTGACGGTCTCCCAGGAGGCGCGGACCGGCTCGCTCGCCGTCGTCGTT